>JALIZH010023206.1:0-301845 GCA_030522465.1 Rhipicephalus appendiculatus | reverse complement strand
GAATGGCATATTTGTTATATAAAGAACACGTAGTGCTCTAGTAAAAAAAATTACACCATCTCCCGCTAAAGGGAACCATGTGTAGATGCGAAGCAGCGGGCGCTAACGCTTACAGTGGCGGAGGCGTTGACGCTGGCGCTCATCGCGGCGTTGCGCAGGAGAGAAACCTGGGGACGCGCAAAGCAGGTATTGATGGACCGGTGTTTCCTACTGGAACATGGCAATCGCAGCTAATGGGCAATGAGATACAGAATACTCCGATTGGACACAGAGACCCGCAGTCCGCTTTTAGTTAACGAGCACGCTGCGAATTTTTATTGTTCAACAACGCACAGAAGAAATCTCCCACCGGCACTACCTTGCAAGTCAAGATCCAGTGCCATATATGTACGGGGTGGCCAGTGAACGGTTGTGCAGCGCGAGCACCGGTTTTTTCAACCAAGAAACTCGCTAGCAGACGCTGCCTGCGTCAGCGTCGCGAGGCGAGAGAGGGGGGAGCATAGGAGAGGAGAGAGAGAGGGGGGGGGGGACGCGCATGAGCAGTGGGGGTGTGGATGCGCGGGAAGGGATCAGTGTTGCGGAGTTGCCACTCCGGAATTGGAATGACTCCGGATTCATTCCACATTTTTGCGACCCCGAATGGAATGGGAATGGAATGGGGACAACGCTTGGACGAATGGAATGGGAATAGAATTAAGCGCCTTTTGCACGGAATGGAATGGGAATAGAATTACGTCTTTTTGCGAAAATAGAGCACCTTTTCGTCTACGCGCTGTTTTTCAAACTTCAGACATTAGTAAGTCAGAGCCTCGAATTTAACAATAAAGCAGTGTTTTTAAAATGGCTTGGCTGATTACAAGCACGGTACATTTATAAGCAACGCGCCTACTACAATTCTGTCCTTATATAGACTGTGTTGCTCCAAAGTTAATCTCTTCTTCGCGTAACCGCGGCTCTATGCCGTTGCTATCCGTCGTGCGGAACTACGGCGGATAGCAACGGCTTAGTAAGTGGGAATGGGCTAAGTTTTTTCATTCCGAGGAATTGAAAGGAATGGAACCGCGGAAAGTTCTAATTCCCCGGAATGGAATTGGAATGGAATGGAGGCGCCTATTCCGCAACACTGGAAGGGATGCCTAGAGGAGAGAGGGGGGAGCGTAGGAGGGTAGAGACGGAGGGGACGCGCATGCGCAGTGAGGGTGTGGTCGCCGCGGGGAGGGATGTCTAGAGGAGAGAGAAAGGGAGAGGAGGTCCTGATTTTCATGTTTTGAAAGGGTTTGCGCATGCACAGTAAGGCTGGTCACACCGCACACCACCACCGGATTGAAACCCCGCTCTAAGATGCTTCAGATCTAAAAATCATGCTATATCCACGAAGTGAATGATCATGAGTGGGCGAAGCTCCGGAGGTAATCTGGTAAACCGTGAATCCCCGTAAATTTTGCCCACTCGATCATCATACCAAAACCTGACACACAAACGCGGGGGTCCTCATATATGACGTTAAGCTCAGGGGAACGTTTGTTGTCGGCGTTGCCGTTTTGCCTTTCGAGGGCGAGAGCGCGTTCACGATCGTTTTCATTCATGGCAGAAAGAGAATGTGTGGTCTGGAACGCGCTTATTCTTCATGGTCATCAGGATGGTCATCTTTATCACGTGGAGTGGATACATCCCACTATACGTGGCTACGTACTACTACTACTACTACATACTACAGAGGAGGGACAGACCCACACCCTAAGGAGCTGCACCCCTAAAAAAACAGTCCAAATATATGGTGTTGTGCCACTAGCTTGCCGGCGCCGACCATCGACGCCAGTCGTCGTCTGCGACGTTTCTCCGCGAATGAGAGCAATATTTGCTGAGCAGGATGTAGGGGGAAAACAATCAAGCTCTGGGCACCTGCGGTGCCGCCTGTCCGCCATCGTGCTGGTCTTTTTGGCAGATGAGAACTGCCATATGCGCTAGTGATGTATGGAAAATTTCTCCTTAGCGTATACGTCTGACGCATATCCAGCTGCTGTTCTTGTACCCGAAGTACCTTTTGAACTTCGGGACACGATTATATTACGAAAGAGGCCCCTACAGGACATCCCAATGAATAGAAGACATGGCTGACGGAAGAGCAACAACAAATGCTAAATGCTGGAATCAGCAGGCCCTCGACGTAACCCTTTCCGTCATCTATAACATTTTTCGCTAAATAATATTTTTCACCGGGACTCTGCACCAGTTAATGACAAAACGCCCAAACAGATCTCTATCTATTCCCTGCGCCATTTGCTGACGACATCATTAACGACACTGGTGGATGCAAATGGTTGTCATGAATCAAATTGTCAAAGACTTACTGGTAGGTACCGTTCAAGGAACAAATGATGAAGTACGCCACATGTAAAACGCCATGTGAAATTAACGAATAGTACCGCTTGCCATGCGATTAGAAGAATTTAGGCGCTTTGTTCAGCGCATGATCAAAAATGGACCTAAAGAGTTCACAGGAGACATCTGCAATGTTTGTGTCGATAATATTGCATCGTCCCAAACAGAAGACGAAGAAGGTCGGATGTCGAAATTAAACAGTTAACGACAGCAACAGTTGATCAGTGTCTGATGCCTATTTTATATTTGGCGCATCCCGACAGGATGTGGATAGAAGTAGGAGTTGGCACTACTGCTGCGGGACAACCTGTACGTCACGTCCTACGAAGCTGAAGACGAGAAGCAGGTCGAACTCCAAGAGTAAGCGACCTCACCAAGACTGCTTCAGTTCATCGCAAGCAAGGTGAATGTCACCGAGGCTGACCTCATCAGCTGATGTATGTGGAAAATCAATATCGAGATGTCCGACTATGAAAATCAATTTAGGCAGCTAACCAGTGACAGCTCGTAATAGGATCACGTGCTACGTGACGCAAAACAGGCAAAAAGAGTGTTCCACACTCGCCCCAATGGCGACAGGTGGCGCTGACTGACGCTCCCACGTTTAAATGCACATATAAACCCTATAAAGTGGACGAAGGGATGACCGCCACCGTAGCTCAGTGGTAGAGCATCGGACGCGTTATTCTAAGGTCGCAGGTTCGGTCCCTGCCGGTGACACGTTATCTTTTCGTCCACTTTTCTTTCTTCACATTTACATTACAATTGTTTCAAATAACATCCCTGATACTTTCCTTGGTATCATTGTCTGTTAGTTCTCATTAAAGCCGCTTTCAAGTGGCACAAACCAGCTGATCGCGGTGTCATAGAGCAGATGTGCAAGTGCAGGCATTACAAACTGAGCAACATGGGCAATTAATTGCTATGTTAACGGGGACACTACGCGCTAACACCGGTCCCAAAAATAATTTAGCCAAGTCGCGCATGTTCGATGGGACATCCTCGTCAGCAACTACTTGGCTGAAATTCTTCGAGAATGCTTGTGAGAAGAATAGGCGGATGAAGTCACAAGACAAAATACCGAATACGAGGTTGTTCCTCATTCAGAATGCCAAGAAGTGTTACGAGCTCCGAATATTAGACCATCAGGACGATTCCTAGGATCAGTGGAAAGCAAGTTTCATGTCAGCTTTTGACCAGAACCCTGTCGACCGGTGGGACAGACCTGTATTTATCGGACAACGTTCAGGCTCCCTAATTGATTACTTCTACGGGAAGAGACGGCTATTACAATTAGGAGGCCCTGAGCTGCCTGAATAATCCATTGTGCCTTTAGGCATCCATGGTATGACGAAGGAATATGAGGTTGTTCCTTATTCACAATGCGAAGACGTGGCATGAGATCCGAATATTCGAACGCCACAATGATTGCTGGGATCATTCGAGAGCAAGTTTCACCTCGGCTTTTGACCAAGACCCTGTCGACCAGTGGGGCAGAGCTATATTTTTGACGCAGCGCTCAGGCTCATTTAGTGATTATTTCTATGAGAAGATACGCCTGTTACAATTAGTAGACCCTGCTCTGCTTGAATCATTCAGTGTGCCGTTAGTCATACATGGACATAGGAGTGTCCAGGGCAAGTGCAATTGCGATCGCCCACGACGATGGAGTACCTACAGGCACATCTTAAAGGGACCCTGAAACACTTTTTCGAATAGCCATGAAATGGATTCCGTAAAGGGGCTTATTGCCTCACGAATTGACCACCGCAAAAAATTTTACAGTCCGTCCAGTACAAGTGAATTACAAAGATTTGTCGGACACTGCAATTCATTTCTCTGTTTTCTCGTCCCGACGAAAGCGCTGGAAGCTAAGAAGGTAGGAATGGCACGGAGGAGAGAGGTACGTCACGGGCACTTCGTGACCATGAGCACTTTTTCTATTTTTTTTTGTTCGAACGCGCGGCTTTTCAGTGCGATCGCGCGTGCACACGCGGACACGTCGCGGACTGAGTAACTCCTGAGCGCGCCATGCTCAAATCAGGCACTGGTGTGGTACTTGGGCCTGTGAAGCACTAGTTTTTCAGTATATAGCATCACTTGTCGAGAGAAGAGAAAGCGATTTTTAGCTGACTTTGAGAATTTATCGTTTATAACAGGCCGCGTGCTGCACTTTAATATTTGGCTTGCGTGTTTTCGGGAGCCTCGACTACCGATCGGCAGTGTTTTGTGACCATGGTCAAGAAGCTTTGCAGGGCTCCTTCAAGGGTGTTTGTGGTGAAGTGCCCAAGACACGCTGGGCAGCATAATTGGACCTATTCAGCGGGAGTTCCTGTAGATACGGAGCGCCAACAATGACAGCATCCACAAGTAGTGCCGCTGCATACTACCGGCGTAGTGTTCGAGAGCTCCAGAAGACCAAACAAAGGAATAAACGTGACTCCACAGCCGCACCCTTTTAACCAACATGAGTGTCTCTAGTTCACTCGATTAACTGTTTCAGAAGGCAGACTAACCATAAATGGTAGAAAAAGTATGTGCATTAGTTGACACGGGAGCTTCAGGAAGCCTAATTTGCCAAGTCAAGGCGAAGCCTTAGGAGATGCAACAGGATAAGATGGTAGCAGTTAAGAGGTATTGCCCCTTGTGTATAGTGCTTTACTTTTATATGCTGGGGTTAGAAAGCAAAACTGCGATTCGGCCTAGTTGGAACATATTCATCTTGAAATACTTGCGCAGGCTCACGGGGACACAGAAGAGACCGTTTGCGCCCGTTTGTGTGTCTCTTCTGTGTCCCCGTGTGCCTGGGCAAGTATTTCAACTCGGGTTACACCCAGAGAAGCTCTCCACAATGCCCCGCGCAGGCCCCGCTTCAATGCATGATAAGCTTCACGATTCTTTAAGATCACTGTGTTAAGATTCCTCGCAAGACGCGAATAATCGACTTTAGTCGAGAGCCTGCGTTAGCGACCAGCAATAAAGCTGGAATGTTCCATGCCGAAATGCCGGTGCACCTTACAGGAGATCAGCTTACTCGACGGCTGACAACTGTTCACGCATTTATCAGTCTACAGTGTGAATCGCTTGCACCTTGTGTTTTCATTTTCAGGGCACAGATTCACCCAAAATAAAAAATTTAGACTTGAACGCGGCAAGGCTGCCTTCGTTAACGTCACAACCATGTGACACCTTGTGGAGGCGATTTGCGTTCATGATCCGGACGGCCCCGTTAAGCCATGATCCCAGCCCAAGACACGAAGAAGAAACCGACACCATTAAGCGGAGTCAGGCAGCCGGAGACTAGAGGAGTGCCGCCACGATAAAGACCTCTGCCTGACAAGCCAAGCGCCACAACGACGAAGACGACAGACACCTTGACGGCCGCTGTATCACCTCCATGAGTTGTAATGAATCATCCTAGAGAGCCGCCAACTTTCCGCGGATCACTATGTGAAGACCCGAAAAGTGGGTTGGAAAAATACGATCGAGTTGCCCAATTCAATAAGTGGGATTGTGACGAGAAGATTCGCAACGTATATATTGCTGCTCAAGATGGCGTCAGGACCTCGTATCAAAACAAAGAGGACACCCTGACGACCTGACATCTATTGCGCGCCGCATTCTGTTGAACCTTTAGAAGTGTCGTTTGTAAGGAAAGGCCTAAACGCTGCTAGAAAGCCACGTACAGTTCCGAAACGAGAACGTCGGAAGAACCGACTCGCCTGTTCCGTCACGCCCACACCGCCACGTCTGAGGATAAGCTACGATTCCTAATTCGAGAAAGCAAGCAAGGGTTGTGTGCGAGACTTGTTCGCAGCCCACACAAGGACTATCAACTAATTACTTGCTGTATGGTCAAGGCAGTAAAACCTCTGCCCTCTGACAACCAACCACGCCGACGTTGAAGCTATCGCCACCGACGACCGGCGCTAGGCCATCTGAGTGCTCTTGCGTAAATAGCTGCATCAGATGTTTCCGGATTCACAGCCTCTACTGAACTTGTTCACCGGCGCTGCTCGTGAAGAAGTTGAACAATCGTTGGGAGTTCCTGTACCACCGCATCGTGATCCGGCAGCTATGAGCCACGCGGCGACAGCGCGTCGCAACAAGCCGAAGTGAAGACGCCGCACCACCGCAATTCCGCCGCCAGACACCGCCACCACCGCCACCGACGCCATACCGCTATGTAGCCGCGAATACTGAAATTTGTAACCGACTCAAATACAAGTCGAATAGTGATCGTACCGAATCGAATACGAATACATATCAAATATTACTTTCAATAATATTTGAATAGCAAGGTAACCATATTAAAGAGTGGCCTGGAATTCTACAACTTTTAATTTAAAACAAATATCTACAAACTTTAAGGTAGTAACATCACCACAACAATAACTGAAGATACAGTTATATGTAAAGAGCCTCTGAGGTATTTTTTAACTGTAGGGTGAATAAAGAAGCTACTTCAGGTTTTCACGTAATACTTAGTGACCAGCTATTAAATAACGTTACGACCTAAAACCCAAATAATAGTTCGTGAATGAACATTATGAATCGTATGATAATGATAGTGGATTGAGGACACATTCGCTTCGGTGACACTGGAGTTTATAGCAAGATTCCTTCATCCGGTGTTGAGTAAAGCTTCGATAGTCCCGTAAAAGCTTGACCTGTATCTTGGCAATTCGCTAAATAAAACGAGTAAACTGATGCTTCGGTCTTACAGCTTGTAGTTCCGTTGGTGCTAATCGCTTGAAAAGTAGCCGAAAAAATATTCGGTAGGTCGAATACGTGCTGTTTGATTCCAACATGAAATCGGATTGAGCGCTATTAGATTTGTTATTCGAAATTTTCGAATATTCGCACACCCATACATACCACCTACCTGACGGCCAGCGCCGCACCCCAAGGAAGACCGATGTTTGGCGCCACGCCTACCGCTGCCCGCTCCGCTATTACTGCGCAGAAACTGGGCACACCTCCCATAACTGCCGCTACGGCGCGATTGGCCTGCGTGGATTTGTCATGAACGTGCGACGTCCACAACGAGGTGAACGGCCACGTAACATCACCGACTATTTTGCAGGCCTGCAATGGACCAAAGGACTACCGTCCCAATCGCCAGGCCACTACGTTTCTCCCAACGCCGACCTGAGATAATAGTTGACCTGGGATACAAGTCGTTAACCCTGTCCACACGGAAGCACTACCGGCGCACACGCCGCCTGGAAAGCGCACCTTCAATTTGCTAGAAGACGAGGTTACCATTCCGCCTCGACACAGCGTGATCATTTCTGTGGAAACTTACAAATCAGCGGACCTGGAAGGCGTCGTTGAAGGCGACCAGCACCAGTTGATTAATCGCGAGATTTGCGTCGCAAGAGGAAGGAAGGAAGGCAAACACTTATTGACAGGAAGCGGTTTGTGGAGCGGGACCAACTTGGTCCGCACGTGCCATGTAGTAGAGGGGATCTTCGATTTTCAGACCTCTGGCAACTCTCTGGCAGCCAGAGCTAGCCAGAGGGTCAGCCAGCTTGTTTCGGTCGGGACAGGAAACACCGTCGTGGTCGCGTGTGTGGGAAACCCGAGAAAACCCGAAGCTGCCCGAAGATTGCAAAATCGAACGCTGGGACAGCCAGCGTAAACGTCAACAAACGCTAACACTGTGGCAGCAAACGAAACTTCAGAACATTGCGCCGCGTGCGCGTTGGTTTTTCTGCATTACCCGCTTGGAGATATGTGGCTAGGTTTGCCGAAGAGCTGAAGTGATATCATCGAGCAAAACGAGCATACGCGCTTGGGATACGATCCCGTACGCTCGCGAGATCACGCGCAACTCGCCCTGTCCGCGAACATAACAGCGAGCTGGCGCACGGTGCCTCGAGAACTATGCAAGGTGAGCTGCCACGCCGCTAGCCGCTGAGCAAGCTCACGTCTACTCAGTACATATAACAGTCACTGCACCACACAATGCGAAATCTCGCGAAAGTGATGGCGCCCCAAAAAGAACTCGATGATATAACTGCTCAGCTATCGCGTACTACGCCACACGCACACGTTGACCAGCCTTGCGTTTTGTCTTGAGACATGCGGTGGTATTGGTACCACGAGTGTGCATTATATCTAAAATAAACTTGTGTGTGACGCGTCTTCGACTCGTTTTGGTAGATGTTGCCTGGGCCTCTTAGCCAGTCTTGAGTGGCACTTCCAAAATCTCATGTAGCTCAACTTTCATTTGAGCTACTAGGTGATAACCGTATATACCGCACGGCATTATTACTAAAAGGTAAAAAAAAACAATGCAGACGATGAAATATACAACGAAAGGATGTATACATTTCTGGATCCATCTCTTTTTTCTTCTTTCTTTCACGTCGACGCGTCGTAGTGTAGCATAATATCATACCACAAATACTGGCCCTTAGATCGAAATACGCTCGCACGCCGTTCGCGACTAACGAGCATCACATACTTAAAGACAACTGTCGCGATCTCCATTATTTAATAAGGGCTTTTTATCACCATCGAAGACTCAATAGTTAACTTCTGAAGAGGTTCACGCACGCAAACATACGACGGAGCGAAACAGCGAGTTCGACCACAATCGTCTTCGCTAAGTGCACAGAAAGCAGGCACGGCACCACAAACGAACACTACTACGCAAAAAAATAAACTCGAAAGTTGTCTCCATGTGTGCGCATGAACGTGTACATAACTTTTGGGACATGTGCACGACGCAGTTAGCAGGCAACAGTTCGCCGCGTTGTTCACGGAAGGAAGCTTCACCGGAAACATAACAAAAGCGATAGACAGTTTCGCCGCCCGATCAAAAATCTCAGCAAAGGGGGGTCTGCTGGACCTGCAGGATATCTTGCTGGAGTTAAAGAATTTTTACCCGCAGTCTGATGGACCTGCCGGATATCATTCGAGTTAAAGAATTTTTACCGGCAATGTCCCGGTACCCGCAGGTCTTTGCATCAAGTTCGACAATTCCTGCTGGTAACCTTCCAGTACCAGCACGTCTCTGGACCCACGTTCTGCAGTTTGTACTGGCAACATTCAGTGACCAGCAGGTCTTTGCATGATGTTCGAATGTTGCTACGGGGAACCGTTTGCGGGAACAGTTTGTGTCTTGCGGGAAGCATGGTCTTTGGCGAGTTGCCTTCAAGACAGCCCGGTCAAGCGGCAGCCACAAAGTTGGCCCCTGCGGGCATCTGGATATCGCGCCTTTTTGAGCATACATTTAACAGTGCTATGATTTATCTATCTCTCACGCTTCCATCTTTGGTATGATTTTGCTCCCATTGTGATCCGCGCAAACATATGTGTCACTGAAATGATTAGGTCATCCACCGCGTGATAAGGAAAACTCCGTGTGGCAATCGCCTCTTCGCTCTTAATTCTTTTGCATCATGCAAACACCGCCACACATAAAGATATATACATAATTATATTTTGTACGTCGTCATCGTGGTTATTTCGCACTGAAGTTCACGAAGCGCGCGGCGATTGGAAAACGTCGCTTCAGAGGAAAAGCCTGTCGTGCGAACAATCTCGATCGCACCGGTCTGCATGGTGACTTGTGGTGTCTGCATGGTGACATGGTGCATGGTGACTGCACCATGCAGACCGGTGACACCGGTCTGCATGGTGCAGTGGTGACACTGCAACCGGCGGCGCTAAATATTGTGAGGATTTAGGGGCTACAACAATGATACCGCTAGGAAGCTCGCCGAAGGGACCTACAGAGGTTAGCCATGTGTGCAGCTATTTGGCATAGATTAGCGGCTCAGCACAGCGTGTTGCTCAAAGACACATCGAAGTGAGGTGCCCGCTGCAGGGAAACAGGTAATTGTAACCAGAACAGGACCTTCAGGCTATATTATTTATACCAAATAGTGGAGCACATGACAGGCTGTCCTCTAATAATTGACTCTGAGTGTAAATAATAATTGCATTGCGGAAAAGGCGGCGGGCGAGATCACATGAATGCAGCTCTTGACGCGGATAGTAGCGTACATGTAGTGCTAAATTTCTGTCGAGTAAAATAATAATGATAATCTCTCCGGTTTAACGTCCCAAAACCATGATATGATTATATGAGGGACGCCCTAGTGGAGGGCTCCGGAAATTTCGATCATCTGGTGTTCTTTAACGTGCAATCGCACAGTATGCAGGCGAAATGCAACTTGCCGCGGCCGGGATCGAACAGTCGAGTCAAAGGTGTGTTTAAAGCGCACACGCATGAAGCGTACACGCTCTTATCTAAATAATTTGTGCACGCATATTATACATTCAGCAGTATACGATAGGCTACACATGCGTGATGATACTTTATCGGTGTTCCTACGGCATTGCCGAGTGCCCGCGGCTTGTGATAGCTACGCGCTATCATGCTACGAGCAGCTTTTGTCACGTAGAAGATCCCGTTCAATTTATAGATTCAATGCTTTGCTAGCGTTCTGGGTTAAGCATTGCATCCCTGGAATCATTATTTTTTTTCGGGAATGCGACGCCGTAGTAATGCGGCTTTCAGTTTGCACAGTGCCGACGTATCATGCACTGCATAGCATATACAGCGTGCGTATAGCGTTATTTGTTTTTGGAATTATTTATTCACAAACTGACCTATACTGTCCCTTAATCAGTATGTCAAGCGTGCGTAGGCTAGATATTGTATGGAAATGCATGCAACCAGCGGTTATTTTTGCAATTCCTAGTTATCGCCAAATACAACAAAGTACAAGATTAAAGAGCTCAGCACTGGCGTAGGCCGGGGTGGGGGGATGGATGGTTCAACCCCCCACCCCTCCTGTCTCCGAAAATTTTCACTTTTGCATGTATGTATTTGCACGCGCACATAAAAACGCACGCACGAACGTACATGCATGCATAAAGGGTATAAACTCTACCCTGTCCCTCCAAAAGATTTGTGCCTATTCTAGTGTGGCTCAGTATACTTACGTCCATAGGTCACCAAAACTTATGGAGCTCACTCAGACTCACTCAAGAAATATATCTTGCTCTTTGGACTCACTCGGACTCAGACTCATCAAAATTTTCCTGAGCCGAACTCACTCGGGCTCACATTCACGAAAATTTTCTTCAGCCGCACTCACTCGGACTCAAATTCACCATAATATTACACGCACGGACTCACTCAGACTCAGACTCATGGCTCGATCTGAGTCTGAAAGAGACCTAGTGAGTCGACTCATAAGTGAGTTCGCCGACCTATGCACGTCAAGCTGTGTCAGGCGGACTACAATGAATGAAATAAAAATACCAGTAAAGAAACCAAATACCTGTAGTGAAATTGCAGGTAATGCGTGGCAAGAACAGTACAAAGTCAAGACAAAACTTACATTACAAAGCCTTAATTAGAGCTGTGTAATGGTCAATTCACAGAAAAAATGGTTTCGTTACAACTGTGATGCACGATATGATGGTATCTAATGTGATTGATCTTGTCCCATGCCCAATCTGTGCGAAAATATTGCTGATTGTCATGAAATTTTGAATGTATGAAGCACATGTCAGCTAGGGTTTCGCAGCCTCTGCATTTGGAAGTTTTCGGGTTCATAAAGGTCCCTTGTACTTCGGGTCAACAATTTTGATACCCTACACTACACAAACAAAGTGTTCGGTGTTACAATGCCTGTATACGCGGCTGTCAAGGGTTCGATAGATTACACAATCGTAAGGTGGACAGTTCGAGTTCTTACACATTTGGTGTAATGTTTTGGGTTTTACTTCAGAGGCAGGTTCGATACCCTTGACCTAGGGGCTTGAAAGGTTCTGAGGTCGAGCGTTTGGTACTATACACTCTGGAAAGTTTGGTGTTAGAGTGCCTGAATGCTTTAAAAGATGAGGGTATCATTGCCTACACGCTGAGACAATTGAAGTTTCAATACACAGACATGTTTCTAAGGTTCGGAGGCTCGAGTCTTTCTATAATGCGGAGGTCAGGTGGTTGATACGCTACACACTGGAAGGTTCAGGGTTCAGGTTCTTTTATACTTCAGAGGTCGAGGATTGAGAGCTAGAGGGGATCGATACGCTACATGCTTTGAAGGTTTGGTCTTCGAGTGCTTATATACTTCGGATGTCGAGGATTCTGTGTACTGCACACTTGCAAGGTTTCGGGTTGAAGTTCCTTGATATCTTGCAGGTCGTGGTTTTGACACCCTAAATGCTAGGAAGGTTTTGTGTTCAAGTCTAACACATTTACCATAAGCCACAGGTTTCACTTAGAAGGTCAGGGTTTTAATATGCTCCTGAAGAGATTGGGGCTTGAGTTGCAATATATTTAGTTTGAAAGTTCATCGAGGGTTCTGTATTTACATACGTGGGAAGATCAGGGTTTGAGTTCTGTAAACATTGTAGGCCGAGGGCGCTGTACCGGGCATATGCGCAGAAGGACGGGGGTTCATGCCCTAGCACATTTAGTAAGTCATTGATTCGAGTTGTTGCTTACTATATACCACCAAGTGTTTCCCATGTATTTACTATCAAGCCCTATTCCTATGGGAAAGGCACAACCTCACAGACAGAAGAATATGCTTGGGAAGTAGCCAGGGAATGCTCACGCATTAACCGATTCTTTTTGTCATCTCCCACAGTATGCATTCTCTAGGAGGCAAACCCACTTGGACTAAATTTAGTTATGTTTCTTTGAACACATAGAAAAGAAGTTAGGATTGAAGTTTCCTGCAAATAATACTACTCCAATCATCGGTATAAACGGCTTTGGAGTAGCACTTCAAGACAGCAATGCTGTGCTTTGCATGTAAACAAAAAGGCAATAGCCACGAGCCAACAAAAGCCGAAGAAACAGTGACACAGGTGTTTGTATTTTCAGGTAGCTCATCTTAACTGCAAATAAAGCAAGAACTCTGAGGATGTGCTTGGAATGGGCTGTAAGGTTACGAGGGATATTACTTGTGTTGCATGGTAACCATGGGAGGTGTTTCCATTTGTTAAAGGCAAGAGATCTCTATTACAGAAACTAAGAGTGTGGTTATTTGGTGCAACAAAGGTGTGTAACTTTTGTAGCAACAAAAACAATTTTCTTCCTTCAAGGATTGGCTAACGAGAAGCTTTATGAGGTAGGCTGTAATTTACGTGTCCTCGAGTAGGGTGAGCAAAGCTTTTAGCTGCCGTTTAGTACACAGCACAAAATTAACAGTTAAACATATCTAGCCACACGCTTTTAACACTGGCAATGAAGAGCAGTTCCCTTTGCCATAACAAGATCATAAATATTCTTTTTGTTTAATCATAGCTATGTGGTTTTGAGCTATTGTGGTAATCTTACTATTAAACCACCAATCACATCAATAATAGGAGAAAGAGTCCTGTAAGCTTTGCAAACTGGAAAGATGTACTTGGAAAGATGCACTTAAAACAGGCACTCTCCCTTCTGGCAGGATTAGGCAGTATTGCCACTGTAGTATGTATCGCATGGTCAGAGGCATATTAATGTCACTTGCTCTAGCTACACTAATGTGCTTCCTCAAGGACCACATTAAATGCATTTCACAGGTCACACCATAAGGTAGACAACATGTACATGGGTCATAAACTACTTACCTGAGTGTCTTGTATACGTTGGCATCTTAACTTTTCTAAGACACTGGTCTTGATAAAACATAGATTTCCTGCATTTTGTGCCATGCTTGTGCACAGCGTCATATGTACGTATGTCTCAGGAACTCACTGCTTCACCAAGAGTGACTGGTGTTGCACTTTTGATACCACTACTGTAAATACGTCTATCTACAAGTCATGCAGTCGATTGAAGTGTCTCATTTCCTAACACAATTATGGTCAGTGGCGTAGCCAGGGGGTGGCACACTGGGCACGTGCACGCCCCCCCCCCCCCCGAAATTTTTTCTCCATGGCATAAACAGCGAAAAATGACCATTTCAGTGAGGTGCCACCCCCGAAATCAAGGAGGTGCCCCCCCCCCCCCCGAAAAAAATTTCTGGCTACGCCCCTGATTATGGTACATGTGTGCCAATAACGATGCATGCTATTCCAATCACCAGTGACGAATAACATACTTGGGTCAAACTGTGGCATAGCGCTAACTCGCACAGACGAGGAAGGGACTACAAGACAAGTGCTAACTTTCAACTGATTGTCCTGTTGTCTGTTCCTCATCTGTGTGGGGTTGGCTCTATGTCACACTGTCACACATATAACCAACTAGCCCAAAAAGCCACGTTGACAAAGATACTTGTGCTTGTGTCATCATTTGGAAGCTCGCTCTTGAAGATTCCCAAACTTTTAGAAATTTGGTGCCTTACACCACTAGCACTAATGTGAATGCGACGATTTGATTTATCACTCTTCATGCATGACATCAAGTAGCCAACTAGGAAACATGGAGGTGTCAACGAGATTTACCACTGAGCTCTATCTTTCTCAAGTTCATGACTCTTTGCGCATGTTAATATACTTCTGAAACTAGATAGGTACGCAGCAAGAGACAGAGGAAGAAAAAAAATAGACAAAAGAAATATCGAGGGACCAACCAGATCGATAGCACGGATTTGTTGCCCCACATGGCTGGAGGAGAAAGTGGGCAGAAAAGGAATAAGGAAATAGTGAATGAAAGAACAAGTGATGCGTGCAAGCATACCTAACAGCATTCATCACAGATTGACAAACTCTCACAGAGCTAGGTTCTTTTGAAAAATTGCAATTGATAGTGCTCTTGCATGATGCTTGAGATGTACACATTTGCATTATGTATCACAAAAAGGGCCCCTTTCTAAATGAGGAGTTTGGAGAAGCAACAAATGACTTTAAAATGTAGATCACTGGCTACAAGGAAACACATGTGTTACACAAAGAGTGTGACAGAGTAAGGCTGTTTACATGCACAATTTGATGCATGCATTGAGAGAGTTAAGAGTTTAGTGAATCAGCTAACCTCTGAACGAGGAAGCATGAAAAAACCAGCTACAATATTGAAAAACGTGCAACACTATATCGCAGAAGCCACAATAGGCCTCGAGCCTTTACGCAAGCTTCGAGCCTTCTCTCTTCCATACAATTAACCACAGTGGTTAATTGTAGTAATAGCAAACATGTGCTATTGTGTTATGGCAATAAAATTTTAATGCAAGTATTGCAAAAGTAATTGATTACATTTCTCTAATTGCTCAGTTAGTTTTCTGGGGCTCTAATTCACCACTGCAATTTGAAGGAAGTAATTGTAGTCGGTTACTTATTTTCTGTAACGTGTACAAGTGTGGTATGAATACCTCTTAACAAAATTCAGAATTCCCATCCTTGGTCGAACAGCCGCGTTTTATGTAGCCGAAATTTCTTAATCTCCTTACACTCCATTTTCTGAGTTCTTTGCTTGCATTTGGCACCCTTTGCATTACATAGGACACAGCTCTCCTCTAAACTAATGTCTTTATAATGTCACATCCCTAGTCCCCAGACCTGATTTAAATTATCAATTTAACAACCTTAATTTCCTTTGTCGATCTGAATCGTGCAGATATTTAGCTGCAGTCATTTTCCAGATAGTGTCGATTAGCCATTTTCTGTCTCTTGGCATTATGCACCTTGTTTTCTGGTTTAGTTCGATCACTTCCTGCAGTCCTTATTTTACAGCGAAAGCTCTTATGAGATCACAACAAGGGTCGTTTCTGCGCCGTAGTTGTCCGCCGCCGCCGCCGGTGTCCGTAACCAATATCGCGCGAAATAAGAAAAAAACTAAATAAATAAAAAAGACACCTATGACCGAATGGGATTCGAACCCGGGTCTTCCGCGTGGCAGCCCAGCACTCTACCACTGAGCTACGCCGCTGCTTGAAACTGCGGTGCAAACTGGCCCTAGGCAGGCTTCATGTCGGGTAAGGAATCGCGTTAACGTGTGTTGTTAAGCGTTTTAGAACAGTACAGTAAGAACCAGGCGTCACACAAATCGAATTGCGTAACGAGTCGGTCGTTCAATGCTCCGACTCATTACAAAAGCCTGAGGCAAAAGTTCTTCATCGTCATCAGCCACAGCATCAACAAAGTGCACATAATGCGTTACAAGAGTGTAGCGGGTACCACGCTTTTCTGAAGAATGAAGAATAATGGAATAGTAGACGCTTCCCCACTACACAAAAATTATGGTGATTTATGGCGTAGTGGGTACCATGCAAGTGCGGTTGTTGTAGTTGCCCCAATAATGTTTAAAAAAGGCCCTAGAAAGGCCGCTCTCCCAGCTTTCGCTGTGGCTGTGCTGCGAGTTCCGCGCAGGCCTGGCGGTTTTTTTTTGTAATATCTTAAACTGAATAATTGTGGCACAAAAAAGTAAACTATTTTCAAGCTGACTACCACAATGTGTTTTCTTTCCTTTTTTTGCGTGTGCGATCGAGTGTGTAGCCCGATAAAACTTAGAGACAGCAGTGTAATAACTAGTTCAACAAAAAGAAGGGGGGGAAGGGGGGATTGAGTGGATGCTCGAACCAACGACAGGCGAGGTCACTGCTTCACAACTATGCCACAAACCAATTGGCAATATGCAGCCTTAAAGGGGCCCTGCAACACTTTTCCAAGTAGCCATAGAATGGATTCACTAAAGGAGCTTATTGCCTCACGAATTTACCGCCGCAAAAAATTTTTGGAATCCGTCCAGTACGAGTGGAGTTACAAAGATTTCTCGCACGCTGCAATAGCATTCTCTCTTCTCTCGACCCGCTGAAAGCGCTGGAAGCTAAGCAGGGAGGGATGGCACGGGGAAAGAAAATACGTCACGCGCGCCTCGTGATCCTGAGCGCTTTTTCTCTTTTTTTTTCTTTGAATACGCGAATTTTCATTGCGATCGCGCGCGCACGCGTGGACAAGTCGCGGCCTCCCGCGGCGGCCTCTGTAAATACCGAGCACGCCATGCTCAAATCAGTCAATGGCTGATACAATGTGGGTGACGAGTGATTTTTGAGTACGCAACGTGATTTGTCGAGAGAAGAGAAAGCAATTTTTATCTGACTTTGAGAATTTATTGTGCATTCCGCGCCGCTTGCTGCGCTAGCGTTTTTGTCTCGCGTGTTCTCGAGAGCCTGGACTACCGATCGGCATCGTCTTCTGAGCATGCTCAAAAAGTGTTGCAGGGCCCCTTTAATATAAATAAAACTGTTCAACACATTTGCCGTTTTCGAGCACGACATGCGATTGTATTCATTATTGCTTCTTCTTTTCCCCAACCACTCTCTCTCTCTCATTATTGTGAGCACACATTTGGCGATCGTATCTCGCCTGGCGACACCGCCTTTTCTCGTCTTTTGTCACAGTCGGTTGTCGTGAAACCATGAAGCTGTATATGTCATCACTGCAGCTACTCGCTTTTGGTGGAGCTGTTGCAGGTGAAAATCAATTCAGTGTAGCTCAGGCACCAGCTTGAGCAGCTGAAGCTTGTTCCTCAAGGCTCTTTTGCGATTTAATTGGTCGCGCGAAATCAGAGTGCTACGTGCGCCGTCTGTGTTCCACTCTAATTTGAGACGCACTAGTCGCTATCTCGCTCGATCGCTAATTCAGCATGGGACATCCACCAATTGCCTAAGCGAACTAACAATTCCATCGCACATACAGGACAGTGTCGTTACGCAGCGGCCAAACCAGCTGATCACGAAGGTTTGCTTCCCTTTTCTTCGATGCAACGAAATGCCTGTCTCGTGTTAAAGCATTACTACTTTGTACTCGTCGTGTGATTCTTTGAGAACGTGCATACTAGTGTAGAGCTTTGCTTCGGCGTAAAACATTACAGAGAGAAACGTCAAGCCGCACTACTGCGTCCGTGCTGGCAGAAACATGTCGTCTGCTAGAACAAAAAAAAAAAAACGCGAAACTTCGCTACAAGATTACTTGGATTGAGCCGTATAAATTATTCTTCAAGATAAATAAACCTTGTTATATCTTTCTTTATTAGTTTGTTAAATAACATGCAAGTAGTGCTTAATTTTAAAGACGTTTTTTTTTTCAAGAAAACAACAATGTAAGCCAAAGCCATCCACAGCCAAAGCCAAATAAAGCCAAATGTTATTTATTTTTTTGTTCAGCGCGGCGACTTGCGTCCACAGGAACATCAACGCAAAAAGTGTTAGTTTCGAGTGAGAAAGCACCGTACTTCGTTTGTGCGGTGCTTAAAGATTGTGCGCGATTCCCGCGGTTCTGGGAGCACCGGTAAAGTTCGTGTCGTTCAACGAATCAACGGAATTAGCCTCCGCATGTGGTGACCGACCTCCATGGCTGACAGTTTGAGAAATTAAGGCTAAGTGGGTCATGGGACTGTTCAGTGTGTGCAACTTAGCGCAAGGCTGTATTACCGCACTCGGACGATGTGTCGTAGAGACGCAGCCTTACGCACCTTTGTGAGTGACGAACATAATTGAGAGTTTTAGCATACCGTACGCAAAGCTTGCGGGCGTTGTGGATGTCGCCTAACTGGAGCCCGCAACAGGTTGTCGTACGATGCATGCGCAACGCTAACGCAAAGCTTCTGCATATGCTATTTTAAAACTCTCTAATGAGCAGAACGACTGCGCATTGACACAGCCTTACGGGAGTAAATTAGTGACGACTGCGAGAACACGGATGTGTATAATAATCGATTTTTATTTTGTGCATTGTAGGGGGCAGGACTCAAACGGCACTTGTGTTGCATCGTTGTTGAACATAGCAGCGCCGTTTACTGTTTATCAGCATCGTGCTCACGTTCGAGTGGGATAAAACTTGTAAATTGTCTCATTCCAGCTTACATAGCATCGTGGTGATAAGGTGGAATTCATGAAGTATTTGTTATGCTGTTAGGCTCTGGCTTGAGCTAGTTAAATGAGATGTGCTCATTCGTGCCGTGTCTCTATTCAGTTTGCATACACATGCCTGGTGAGTAAAGGAAGCAGATGGCAGCTCAGGAATGAAAGAAAACATGGCGATGCTGCATGAAGTGGGTGCCTTCTGCCTCAACTTGATCGACCCATCATCGTGTACTGTGTTGCCCACTAAACTTGTGTTTTGGTTTATATTTGTGCCCTGGCACTTCAACAGCAATGTATTCTGGAATGTGTTGCGCTGTTTCAAAGATGCACTCTCAATTTCTTAGCAGGCGTGACTCAACAAGCATTTGATCGCAATAATAAAGACAAAACATATCTGATGCTTTGCTTTCAGCATTGGATGGCACAAAGCGATTGCTGATTTCATCATTTATTATTTTATGTCTAGATAGTGGGCAAGTAGCAAGCATGAGTACAGACCCAAGCAGGCAGTCAAGTCTGCGTGTTGCTTCTTAACCACAATAAACAGCCAGTTACCAATACAATAATTAGTCCTAGGACGTACGTGCAAAGCTGGAATCATGTGTCATATTTCCCTCTGACATAGCATGTGCCAAACAAATGCAAATGACTCATCCTGCTGATTATAAGGTCATTTTCTGTAGAACTACGTTTTGCTTAGTAAATATTTGGCTTGCTTATATGTCACGGCTACCACCCTGCTGCAAACAACTTTTGAGGGTGAGTATAGTTGTTTGGTCTGAAGTGATTGATAGCACATGCGGCATGCACCCAGAGCGAACAACACGATCGCTGACGAATGTTTTCCTTTATTGTACCAAGGCAACATATGGAAACAAAAAGTCACACTTTCGCCGAAAGGCGAAACAATGAATGCAATAACAACAAATTGGAATGTAAAGCGACGAATGACAAGCAGGTCGAAAAGTGCAGCGCGCTGCTCAAGCACACACGACGCATGAAAACAACACGCACAGGACGAGAGCGAACTAAAAAATTGGCCGCGTTATCTGCGTGCTTCGCCGCAAATGTCGTCGAAAGACGATAGTCTTCTGCCGGCCGTACTAAACTGTTTTGCCTTGCCTCAGACAGCGCTTTCTCTGTGTTGAATCGGCCGCATCTGGCTGGCCTTGATAAAATAGAAGAGGCGCTGCGCGAGACATGGACGCCATCTGGCAGTGCTGTCGAGAAACATCACCTTGTGCAGAACCCAGCAGCAACATATCGTCGGCCGAGGGCTTTTTCGTGCATAGCGTCGCTTTTTGAGCGCAGCCTAAGAAACGCTGGGGTCTTCATAATTACGTATCTATGTATTTTCTTATAAAGAAACATACCAGAGACTACTTATTTATTGACGTTGCTCCTCAGACATGCGTAACATTTGCTTTTTGATCGACAATGTTCACAAGTATGAACAAAAATACTTGTGCAAGATGGCTGGGCGCTCAGAAAGTGCTTAAACTTTGGCCGGGTGGCTGAATCGTGTGACGTGCCGACAAACAGAGAAACAGACAGACAGACAGACAGACAGACCAAAATTTCTCCCCGTTTAAGTATCCCAAGAAAGACTATCGTCTTTAAAACATTCACAGCTCGACACTTAACGCGCTGCTCAAACAAAAACGACGCATAAAACGTATTCACAGGTACAGACGAGCGCGAACTAACAAGTCTCACAGTTGTTACTTCGCTGTGTTTGAAAAGCGAGCTCTTTTCGCAAACGGGGGGACTGCAGCAAGCGATGTGACCTTCGCGCGCCCGGTAACTACAACGCTATCGTTCCGGCAACAGTCCCATTCTCCATCACCGAGAGATAAGCGCGCGCGCGCATGGGAGCATCTACCCCCCCCCCCTCCCTTAGGGCGAAGTGCGCGCCGGAAAGCTACGAGCAACTGAGAGCGCGCTTCGCGACGAACGGGGCGCCCAGCTACGGCCCTCCGAGCACGGCCTTTGCGCAATCTCGCTGGTAATGGTGAAAACATGCTGAAAACTCGCTGTATATAAATAGCTCGCCGTTTGAACGTTGAAGGACGTTCGCCTTCGTGGCTGAATGGTTAGCGCCGCGCGCTGCCGAGCGAGAGGTCCCTGGTTCGATGCCGCTCATCGGAAACATTTTTCTGAATTATTTTTCTTTGAGGTTTTTATAAATATATAGATACATATACATATACGGGACATGACGGCGACGCCGACGGCAAAAACAAGCCGAGAGTGTGCATATAATTGCTATCGCAATAAAAAGTGCCTGCCCCACAGGCACAAGACCACGGAATAAAATGTAAACAAAGAAGATGAAAGCATCTTTTTAGTTGATATTAAAACCTCTGTAATCTCGAAACACACCTAAAAAGCACCTTCTAGGTATGTGATTTCCCATTTCCTTATAGCTATCGGAGCTGTGTTCTTGCATGAAGAACCTTTTTTTAAATGCGAAGCATTTCTTTGCGTACTGTAAGCACTTTTGCGTTTCTATCTACGTATCTATCTATCTATCTAGCTGCCTACGTCTGGGTGCTCTCGTGATCACCTCCATAACTTGGTGTAGAGCAAAATTTGTATGGGAGGGTAACAGGTATTGACGAATGTGTCTGGCTGGTCATGACATGCATAACGTGAAAATCCCGTCGCGTACGTCGTCAAACTCACTTCTCCAGACACGAGTGGCTCATACCCGTATACCACGGGCCGCGGAATGCGGGTATGCGCCACAGGACTTTGACAATTTATACGTACCCAGGAACGGCTAGAAAAGTCATTGGTAATTTAATGGCGACAGCGTTAAGAAAAACGGACGTCAGCGGCGTTGACGCGAGGAATACAAAGAATAGAAATCAGAGTCCCAGCAGGAATCGAACCCAAGCATTCTGCGTGGCAATCAAACATTCTACCACAGAGCCACGTCAGGTCTCGAAACTGCTTTGGAAGAACACCCTATGCAGGCGTAATATTGGTGAAACCTATATTGTAGTTTCAGTGGTGGCTATCTAATTTCATAAACATTACATACATACTCCTATGACGAAGGAGCCATGTCGGGTTAACGTCACTTGTATACTTAAGCGCCATCCACTGTAGTTATTTTACGTAGCACTATCCAGGGCTACCATCCTTGCAAGCACAAGCTCTACCTATCAGCTTACGGCTTCTGGTGTGGCAATACCCATGTTTCTGTTGCCATCGTTACACAACTGTAAACAACTGGTTATATCAAACATATGCGACTGTTCAACATGTCTGTGCGTGCAACATTGGTACATATCTTTAGCGCCATTTCATAACGTTTCGCTCAATAAAAAAAATTACAACCCAGTCACCTCACCTCCGGATGCTTCGCATAACATCGATTCCCATGGTACTTGGGATCTGCCTAATTTTTTTTGTATGGTGTATGCTTCCTCTATCAGCTGCATGCTTTCTTGACAATGTCTGCCCGAAAGCCTCCATGTGTGAAACCTAGCGACCTCCTGCAGGCTTTCACAATGAAGAGCCAAATGGCTCCCCTGCTTCTGGTGTAGATTGTTCTTGTGTTTTCGAGATGTATTGAGGCAGTGACCGTTCTCGCTGATGTATGTTTTTTTTACAGGTCAGTAGAACATCGTACATGACACTCGCAGTACACTCGACAAAAGGATCCTTGTATTTTGTGCTGCGCAGGGCCTTTTGGGTCTTTCCAGATTCACGAATCTGCAGATTCAACCTAACTTGTTAGGTGCTGAAAATGCGACGGGAACACCTGGCACATTGCAACTGTCTTGATTCCATGCGATACGCGATGTACACAGGGGATGACTTGTTTTCGTCCAGTCACATGGACCCGCCTGGGTTGCATTCTGTTCCAGAGATCCAGAGGGAGCTCTACAGTGCCTCCGCATAGAGTCACCTCAAAAGTTTCAGAGTATCACATCTGTTTTCCGCGCGCCGCCGCCGATGCGATTGGCTTACTCACATCAAATGACCTCCCACTGCCATATACCTTCCAAGTGCTATGGGCACGCGCGCGTTGAATGCGCAGCGTGATTGGCTGTAACATTATGAAAGGCCCTAGGAGTATTTTGTCTCTTCTCTAATGTGTCATACCTTGGTACATGGTCTGATCGTGCTTTTTTTTTTCATTCCATGCGGGAAAGATGAAGAATGGCGTCCTACATGACTGCATAGAGTTGGCCGCAAAGAATTCGCCCCCCTTGAAGAACACTCGTTTCTGCAATAACCTACGTGAAGTTTGCTGGAAAAGCTTACGCGCGACAGGGTACTTCACCTTATCCAGTTTGCTCTGCTCAGTGATTGAAAAGAACGCGCTACATACCCTTCCATTTGATCAGCTCTTTATATCTGTATCTTATGAACAGACTGTGCATACATTTCCAGTAAACGTGTAACGTTTACTCGAAAGAACACCTGTTTATTGGTAGACCTTGACGGCCATTGTGAGGTGATGATGTGTCATGTCGCAATACTCAAGCCTGACTGATAGATTGGTCGTAGGAAATGGTATCATAGGATGTTATTAAGCGTATTTATTGAAAAAAAAATCATGCTAACACGTTCTTTTCCGCCGAGCATACCCTTACAATAGGGTTTATTTGGTGAGAATGGTCACAATAAAAACGAGTATTATGTATTTTCGCTGTGAATTACACTCATTCTTGGGCCAGTTAGAACAGCTGAATATATGGCATAAAAATAGAACGTGAGTTTCGCGGTCTGAGCTTTTTTTTCCTTATTGTCCAATTGTATAGCTAGCCTTCTAACGTACTCCGACTGCTCAGATAAACGTGAAAAAGACACTGTTTCCTATGAGAATTTGTTGCTAGGCATGTTGCATCCCGACACTTTCAGCGCATCATGTACGTGTTTCAACTGAGACATGGTCTTCCTTGAACATACGCTTTAAAAGTTTCTGGGCTATGCTATTTCTGACCAAAAAAGCTACGAGGTACTGTGCAGAGGAAGCTTTAATAAGCGTGCATGACGAAAAAAAAGTTGAAACTGAACCGCACCTCCCGCTACTTACGCGCTGCCAATCTTAACAAGAAAACTTTTATCTCGGAACACAGCAAAATCTCAAGAACACGCTTCATCTCATGTGAATTAGGTGCGGTCAGGCACTTTTTAATCGCCTATTTTTCTAGGAATTAGGAAGTGACGACGCCTTCGCAATTAAAATATGGCAGTACCTACTGCACACCACTCAGCCCGTACAATGGGCTGCTGTCTTTCCATACCGAGAAATAAATGCATCGTGCACAACTTCCAATTACCGTACACAGGCCACTCCTATAACACATATCAATAAGCTGAACAGCAAGTAAGGTGATCAAGCAAGGCATGATTCAGCGATCAGTTGAAGGATGACATCTAGCACTGTGAAGTGAACCAGAACACCGAGTGCACATTCAGAAGTTTGGAAAAGGTAGCGTATACACTTCCGTACCTAGCGAACACACCCGTGACACGAAACGAGGCTGATGAAGCCATGAAGAGAGTTCACGAGCACATGGCGACATTCGCCGCACATTACATTCACAATCACACCGCTTACCGTGCCATCGATGCCTATAGCAATACGGCATCACACTGTGAAGTGAACCTGAACAGCGACTGCATATTCAGCAGACTTCAAAGTGAGCACAAACATGCATGATTCACTTAGCGTCCAAGTAAATGGTGTCCTAAATGAAGTCACTGAGCACATACACCTCCTTACTTAGCGAACACACCCGTGACACGAAACGAGACTGATGGAGCCATGAAGAGAGTTCGCGAGCACATGGTGACATTTGCCACACATAACACTCACTATCACGCCGCTTACTGTGCCATCAATGCCGAGAGCAACACTGCATCGCGCTGTAAAGTGAACCTGAGCAGCGAGTGCACATTCAGCAAACTTCAAAGTTAGCACAAACACGCATGATTCACCTAGCGTCCAAGTAAATGGTGTCGTAAATAAAGTCACTGAGCACATACGCCTCCTTATGTAGCGAACACACTTGTGACATGAAAGGAGACTGATGGAGCCATGAAGAGAGTTGGCGTGAACATGGCGACATTCACCGCACATTACATTGACAACTAAATAAAGTCACTGAGCACATACGCCTCCTTACGTAGCGAACACACTTGTGACATGAAAGGAGACTGATGGAGCCATGAAGAGAGTTTGCGTGAACATGGCGACATTCACCGCACATTACATTGACAACCATGCTGCTTACCACGCAGTTCATTCATAACCATCGATGACTCGATATTACTTCTATTGTCCTCTTGAAAAAACACACCCATATATCCGAGTTCAGGTAAGCGTAATATGGCATAGAGGCGGAAAGATCAGTCTGGTATCCATGCACGCTACCAATGCGCTGGACAGCCTGGAAGGGAAATAGCCGCCGCTGCTCAATGTTGCCCGCGTGCCGGCTGCTTTTGCGGTACTCTAAAATTTTTCCAGTGATTCTAGCTCCACAAGGTCTTCTAATAGCACGGTGGCGAAGCCCGCATCAGTCAGTTTTCTTATTTGAGTGTTGAAACTCGATTCAACTGTGTGATGACACAACTTTGGGAGGGTGTTCTTCAGACCAGCAGATCCATATTTCCCTCATGATGAGTGTTCTGTGGGAGGAACTGAAGGGAAGTAGACCTTTTTTGAGCGTTGAGCATACATCCGACAGACGTGGTCATTGAGGAAGCTTAGGCTGGTGTCAAGGAACCTTAGCTTGCCTTCGACAGAACTCGAGAGCAAATTATGCTTAGCTTGCCATTCTTCGGAATCTTCCTTGTGAGTGTAGAGTTGTCCAACACTCGTGTTTCAAAAAAAATGGCGAGCTAAGGTTCTAAGGTTCATCACTGTCCGAAAGGAAGATAACGATGGCTCGTGGGGAACAGATCTCAGCATGTAAAATAGCGAAGCAGGTGCATGGCTCAACACACAAGCAGCCTGTGCGACGCTTTTTCCGGAGGTTATTCTGCCGACGAAGACATGGGGATCATGACGAAGAAAGGATGCGGTCATTGAGAAAGGTTAGGCTTGTGTCAAGAAAATCCTGCAACATTTTCTTGACAACAGCCTAACATTTCTCAACTACCACTGTTAGCAGTGTGCTCCACGGTTAAAAAAAAAGATTACTTCCCGGCATCTCCAGCCCCTCAAAACTCGTCAAGCGAAAAATAAGATCCGCTTCCCTGAAGAATGCCCTATCAAGGTTGTGTCATCACATGGTTAAGTCGAGTTTCAAGACTGAAATAAAAAGATTTACTGATGCTGACTTCCCCACCAAGCTTCTAAGAGAACTTTCCAGAAGGCAATGCAAGCCAGACGGGATCCACGTGACTGGACCACGATAAGTGTCATCCCTTATGTAGATGGTGTATCACACGGGATCAAGAAGGTTGCAATGCGCATCAGATTTCCTGACGCTTTTGGGTACCTAACAAGTTCGACTAAAACCCCGGACTTGGGAATAGCGAGGGGCCCAGAAAGGCCGTCTGAAGCTCGAAATACACACATATGATTACGAGTGTACTGCAGGTGTCGTGTATGAGGTTTCATTGTCCTGTAGAACATCTCCCGCTAAAGGAAACCATGTGTAGATGTGAAGCAGCGGGCGCTAACGCTTACACTGGCGGTGGCGTTGACGCTGGCGCTCATCGCAGCGTTGCGTAGGAGAGAAAACTGGGGAGTCGCAAAGCAGGCAGTGATGGAGCAGTTTTTCCTTCTAGAACATGCCAATCGCTGCTAATGGGCAATGAGAGACAGAAGACTCCGACTGGACACAGAGACCCGCACTCCGCTTTTAGTTAACGCGCACGCTGCGAATTTTTATTGTTCAACAACGCACAGGAGAAATCTCCCACCGGCACCACCTTGGAGGTCAAGATCCATTGCTATATATACGGGATGGCCAGTGAACGGTTGTGCAGCGCGAGCAGTCGGTTTTTTCAACCAAGAAACTCGCTAGCAGACGCTGCCTGCGTCGGCGTCGCGAGGCGAGAGAGGCAGGAGCGTAGGAGAGGAGAGAGAGGGGGTGACACGCATGCGCAGTGGGAGTGTGAACGCCGTGGGCAGGGATGCGTAGAGGAGAGAGGGGGGGGAGCGTAGGAGAGGAGAGAGAGGGGGGGACGCGCATGCGCAGGGGGAGTTAGACGCCGCGGGCAGGGATGGAGAGAGGGGGGAGTGTAAGAGGGGAGAGAGGAAGGGAGGCGCATGCGCAGTGTGGGTGTGGTTGCCGCGGGGAGGGATGCCTAGAGGAGAGAGAGGGGGGAGAGGAGGTTTTTTTATTTTTATTTTTTTTAAACTGTTTGCGCATGCGCAGTAAGGGTGGGCACGCGGCACACCACCACCACCACCACCACCACCGGATTAAGCTTCGCCATAAGATGCTTCACATCTAAAAGAGAGGAATACGACCGTCCTGCGGTGGTGCGCCATGCGTGAGGAGTGCGCGAGAAAAAAAATTGAAGGACACTTTGTACATTCTAAAGTGTGTCCGGCGAAAGCGTGTGGCCATTCCACTGACTATGCCATGTCTTTTATCTTTTACACTCTCAGTGGGATAACACACAAACCGAATGTGTGCGCGTTTTCTTTTTTAAATTTTTTACCGCAAATCACAGCGAGACGCGAGACTAATCTTCCTCCGTTCGCATGCGTTAGTATTTTCTCGCGCTTTGCGCATCGTGCAAACGCCCTCCTCGTTCCAGCGCTTAAATTGACAGACACTTCGTAAATTCGAAAGTGTATTCCGTGAATGCCTGTGTCCATTGAGACGGCGTCGGTCAGAATGATTGCAAACTCTGGGCACAGCGACGCTACGCAAGCAAAGTGCGAGCGTTGTAGAGTCAGACGCGACCGGCGTCCGTTTGCGCATCCCAGCGGCCACCTGGCTCCGTGCCAGAGCTTGGACAGACGGACGGACGGACGGACGGACGGACGGACGGACGGACGGACGGACAGACAGACAGACAGATGTACAGAGAGACAGACGGACGGACGAACACCGGATGGACGTGAGCATGAGACATTAAAGGCTTTCGCCTTAAAATTGCTGCAGGCTCCACGAAGTGAATGCTGATCATGGGGCGATGCAGCGCGCATCGGATCGTGTCTTCTATTTTGCTATGGTCAACAACCTTTTTTTTTTGTTCTTGTTAAAGTTTTGTTCTGTCATATGCTTTGATTGATGGGTGGTTAAATGTCGGTGTGTTTACGGTGTTGTGGGCTTTCATTTTGTTTATTCTTGTTAATAGCCTGACCTTTTTTATTGTCCACATATGTTTCGCTTTGTTGGACATGTTGGCGTTGTCGCTTTGCCGCTTTGTTGGTTGTTGAGGCCTTCTATGTTATTCTGGCTAACAGCCTTTTATGTTGTTATTGTTAATATTTTGCTCTGTCATATGCTTTGATTGATGGGTGGTTAAATGTCGCTATTTTTACGGTATTGTGGCCTTTTATTTTTTTTTAACCGTATGCGCGCTTATACGCTCTGTAGACGGTATTGCGCACAGATGTTTCGCACCTGCGCTTCGACTAAAGACAACGGCGAGGCGAGCCTCGACGATAACTGCCGAACATTGTGCCCCGGAACGACTACCAAGACCCCGGAACGCCTACCGTAACGCGTAACCGCACAGCCTGTAACGATGCCGGCAGCTGCCACGTCAAGATAGTGGTGCGAGCGGACACGCCCGAGGCCAGCGCGCGCGTAATGGTGACTTGACGAGCGTGCGGGACCCTTGCCTGGTCTCAGCAAATAATGTCACCGCTGATGTCCAAGTATTGTAACTATTATTGAAATCTCGAGCAATAACTGCGCCATGAACAATCGGAACAGTTTTATCCATGCTTAAGGATATGTCACGATGCTACATAAGCTTATGTGGTTATGTACAGATCTCATGGAAAACCTTGAACCATAAAGAGGTCAGGGCCCTAAAAAAGTGCTCAAAATACTTACCTTCCACAGCAACGCAAAGCATTAACCACTGTCGCGTGAACTCGATAACTCGGCGCAGTACTTCTGGAATAATATTCGCACTGGGAAATGCTATCCTGTCCTTCATATCATTACCATCAACGGGCTCTGTAGCATAAACTCGATCTTTAGCGTAGCCCGAGAAAAAAGTCGAGCGGAGAAAGGTCAGGGGAGCTTGCGGCCAAAACATCCGTCCTGCGCACCCAATCCCTTGTTATAGAAAACATGCGTCCAGCCAGTTCTTTGCCGTGGTGGAGAAATGTGGCGGTGCTCCATCGTGTTGAAACCATACTTGGCGCAGGTCATTGAGGCAAAGATCATAACGCCCAATAATGGGCGTTATGAATATTTACGGTTATATTGCGGCAAAACCGAGCTTCATCTGTCCAAATTATTCTGTGCAAAAAGTCCTCTTCCCGATCAATTTTCATCAGGCCCCAATTGCAGAAGTCAACCCTCCTTTGGAAGTACACCTCGCTTAGGTCCTTATGAAGGTTAACGTGATAAGGTTGGAACTTATGCTTTTTGAGCATAATTGCGACTGTTCCCACGATGCGACTGCACTGATTGGCAATCTGTCGGATGCCAAGTTCTGGTATCGACGTTACGCACGTGACAACGTCGATATCAAAGTCTTTGTCGACGATTGTTTTTCTCGTCTGTCTCGAATGATGGAAGGAGCCGGTTCTGCGAAAGCGTCGAAACACGTTTACGAAGGTAGGCCTCGTTGGAAGGGGACGGTTTGGGTGGCGAGCCACGTAGAGCCGCATTGCCAACGAAGGTTTGACATTCATTTCAGTCATTGCAAGAACCACGTCTATTTTTTCTTCGGTAGAATACCTCGTCCCGCATGAAGCAGCCATATCACAAAACGAAGGGGCTCCACCTGGATTACCTTGGTTGTCCCACCAAACAGTGGCACCGCATCATCGCAAGGCCTGTAGTAGATTACAGTGAAGCTATCACGTTCAGAAAATGTTGTCCCAGTGCAATCTAGTCTCATGTAAAACGTCACGCAAAATTGTCGCCCGTTATCTTTTCTATCAAGATTATGCGTACTGCTCATTACGCACCGCGCTGTCTCATCATGATTTAGCTAGCACAGAGGGCAAAGTGAACTACGCTGCTGTCTTCCTAACAGACTAAACACCACACGCAACAGCTGCGGCACGTTAGGGAGGAGCTTCACGCTGATCCTCACTCTCATACATGCGTAATCATGTGAATGACAATAAAATCCTTAGCTGGATATCTCGGAGAACAGCCATGCTAGAAGAAATGTTCCAAGTGAAACTGCGTAGAATCTTGACTGCCTCAGTTTTTTCAATACAAACATACCGACTTACTGCAGCCAATAAAAAGCTAATTATTAAGTTTTTGTTAATTGGGCTGCTGGCAGCGATAATTATCAACTCACTTTTTGTCCCCCTACAATCATCGCTGATTTGCGCAAGTGGACTTAAAGTGCCTCCCAGCGCCTAATTTTTTAGAAAACCAGAAAGCTTAATGTTGAACACGCCGTAGAACACCGATATAGACGTCGCAGTTGATCCCATAAAAAGTAGCTGATGATTAATTATGCTAAATATCAGACAGCGAAAGTTAAATTAACACCTTCAAAGATACCATGTTATATTGCCTAAGTAATGGGATGGGAATAGACGGGCGGCGGTTGAAAGATATAGAATGGATTTCTTGGTTCTGGAGGCGTTGCACTGATCTAATATACGAATGGCATATGGACCTCCAGGTAGCCATGGTATAGGTAAATTATAGAACTTCTTGTTGGGCGAGTTGGTGCATGTCTAACTGTAGGCTATATGCGCAATTATGGGGGGGGAACACAGTAAAAACGAGGTAGACAGAAAGTGCGCGAACTATCAACTGGTTAATTCGTTCTTGAGACAGTTTAATATAAGCTTCTTCAAATATCTCAGTGAAAGGGTTTAAGGTGAGATTTCGAACAAATTTATGCACACCTTATGTCAAGCAAACCTGCGTAGAATATTGCCCTCTGTCGTATATAGGTTAACCGAAGTGTCGTTTAAGCAATCATCACACTTCTCTTTAATGATCAAAGCTTCCTAGAGTTCCCACTCTACTTTCGTGCTGCTGTTTTCTAAAATATTTATCTTTTTGAGCAAAGGCTCGCATCCTAACACGTGTCTCAATGAGCAGGCAGATGCGCTCCTTCTGTATTTAGAACTGACAAGGCATGCTCCTTGGCGCGCTCATTCACGCAGCGCCCCGTTTGTCCCACGTAGTACCTTCCACATTTAAGCGGTATTTCACATACTACTTTCGTGGCACATTTGACAAAGCTTTCCGCATGCTTGATTTCGCAACCATTGCGTTAATGATTCTTTTGCGCCAATCAGAGTTGCCGTTGGTGGCTACCTTGCGCCAAATTGGCTAACTTAGGACCCCGTCTGGTACGGAAATTTCATGTTGGCGCCATGGCTACTTATTGGCGACATTGAACTTCTGGTTAGGCGCATTTAGTAGCCAATGTTTTTATTATTAAAGATGATAGGCTTTCTTGGGATACTTGCCGTTGTCAGAAGGGAGGGGGAGTCGGCATCCCGAAGGCGCCTCGTCCCAGAGCTTACATACTCATCGACCCCTCATCATCCAACACGTTCGCCCCGGCAAGCTTCCCGCCCCGGGTCACAGGGCGGGAGTTTTTAAATGCGAATGCATTTCATAGTCGGGCTATGTCAGGCATCCGGCGTTGTCGGCGTTTTCCGGCGTTGTCTGGCGTTGTCCAGCGTTGTCCGCGGAGGAGGAGGAGGAGGACAGGTTGAGGAGGTAAGCGCCGGCAGGTGTTAGATGTGAAGCATCTTATCCGGTGGTGGTGGTGGGCGGCGTGACCACTCATACTGCGCATGCGCAAGCCCTTTAAAAAAGTATACATAAAAAACCTCCTCTCTCCCCCCTCTCTCCTCTAGGCATCCCTCCCCGCGGCAACCGCACCCTCACTGTGCATGCGCCTCCCCTCCTCTCTCCCCTCCTACGCTCCCCCCTCTCTCTCCTCTAGGCATCCCTCCCCGCACTCCCACTGCGCATGCGCGTCCCCCCTCTCTCTCCTCTAATACGCTCCCCCCCCTCCCTCCTCTAGGCATCCCTGCCCACAGCGCCCACACCCCCCACTGCGCATGCGCGTCCCCCCCTCTCTCTCCTCTCCTACGCTACCCCCCCTCTCTCGCCTCGCGACGCCGACGCAGGCAGCGTCTGCTAGCGAGTTTCTTGGTTGAAAAAACCGACTGCTCGCGCTGCACGACCGTTCACTGTCCATCCCGTATATATGGCAATGGATCTTGACCTCCAAGGTGGTGCCGGTGGGAGATTTCTCCTGTGCGTTGTTGAACAATAAAAATTCGCAGCGTGCGCGTTAACTAAAAGCCGACTGCGGGTCTCTGTGTCCAGTCGGAGTCTTCTGTCTCTCATAGCCCATTAGCAGCGATTGGCATGTTCCAGTAGGAAACACCGCTCCATCGCTGCGTGCTTTACGCATCTCCAGTTTTAAATGCGAATGCATTTCAAGTGCGTGAGGGCGCTCGCATCGCGGGAGCTCGGCGGAGCTATATATGAAAAAAAATTTAAAAAAAATTAAAAAAAAGGAAAAAAGAACAAAAAGAAGAAAAAAAGTAAATAAAGAAAGAAGAAAAAAACAGAACAAAAGCAAAAAAAAAAAAACAGGCGCTGCGCCGTGCTCCCGACCGGGCTGCAGAAATTAGGCGCCTTTTCGTTCTTCGAACCACAACCACCATATATAAATGGAGTGAAGCGCGCGCGAAATGCATTCGCATTTCCTCACGATTCCCTTCGGGGGAGGTGGGGGGCATTTTTTTTGTTTTGGGCAAAAGGTCCCTACCCGGACAAGGCTGCCACGCTCGCACGGCGCGGAGCGCCGAACAAACGCGACAGGTCTCGTGGCCCCACGCCAACGAGAAGGCCGGTGCCTTACCCAGGAAAGGGGGGCTGCTCGTCCCACACCCCCCTCTCTCTCCTCTCTTACGCTCACGCCTTTCTCACCTCTAGGAATCCTCTACTCTATCCAGCGGCGCCCGCGTCCCGTTGACTCCATTCCTTGATCTTGCTTCCATGTGCTTGCGGGGGCTTTGTCCGTCCCTCCTTCCCGGTGCCACACCCCCCACAGTGCATGCGCGTCCCCTCCGCATCTCTCTCCTCTCCTACTCTCCCCCCCTTTCCCTCCTCTAGGAATGCTCTACTCTACGGAGCGGCGTCCGCGTCCCACACCCCCCACAGCGCATGCGCGTCCTCTCTCCCTCTCTCTCGACTCCTACGGTCCCCCCCCATCCTCTCCTCTAGGTATCCTCTATTCTACGGAGCGGCGCGCACGACAGGTGGTGCGACAGCTGCATACTCCGTTGGGGGGTGCCACGGTAGCTCCGCGGTATGAAAATGACGGAGCGCGCGCGCCTCATTTTCTCTCCTGTGCAGCGCCGCGATGAGCGCCCGGGCCGCTGTCGCGAATCGGGAGCGGCGATGTTTCTCCCGCTCAAGCCAGCCATCTCCCCGCTGCTTCGCATCCACACATGGTTCCCTTTAGCGGGAGATGTGGAAATTTTTTTCTATTTTATGTCAAGCCAGACTGTTCTTATCACTGGTGCTCACGTTTAGAAGCATCGATGCGGCGTGAAGGCGTAGAAGCGGTGCCGCACCGCTTCGCCACAAACTTTTACTAATTCAATATAGTTGCTGCGCCACCGGGTGCAAAATAGGATGTATGGAACTAAATGCCAGAAAACGCACAGTTATTCGTGTTCCGATACATTAAAATTATCCCTACTCACATCATGAACAGCGTTCCATTTTATAACGAGTGACTTGCTATGAATATTTATCTGCCCATATATAACATGTAATATTAACGTGAAGAGTGTAAAAGCTTTACAACCTCACTGATAACATAAGAGCCACGAAATGCCACCTGTCTGCTGCCTCTCTAGCGGCGCATCGAAATTTTCGCCGCTTGAGCTTATTTCATAGAACATAGCGGCGATGCGTCCTCCACGACCCACTTACTTTATCACGGCACTGTGGATCACCGCTTTGGTTATTGCTCTGAGGTCATGCTATTTTGTAAAACTCGATGCTTACTAGTCTGTTTCTTCTTTTTTTACTCACTATATTCTGTTCATTTTACAGCGATAGCTGTTACGAAATCACAAGGGTCGTTTTTGCGCCGTAGTTGTGCGCCGCGCCGCTGCCGCCGGTGTCCGTAACCATTATTGCACGAAACAGAAAAAAGAGCTAAATAAATAAAAAAAAATACCTATCACAGAATGGGAATCCAACCCGGGCCCTCTGCGTGGCAGCCCAGCGCTGTACCACTGAGCTACGCCGGTGCTCCAAAGTGCGTTGCAAACTGACCCCATGCAGGCTTCATGTCGGGTAAGGAATGGCACTAACATGTGTAATAGTTTTAGAACAGTATAGTAACAACGAGGCGTCACACAATGCGATTTGCGTAACGAATGGGTCGTTCAACGCTCCAACCCATTACAAATGCATCAGGCATAATTCTTCATCGTTGTCAGCCACAGCTTCAACAAAGTGCACATAATGCGTTACAAGTGTGTCGCGAGTACCGCGCTTTTCCGAAAAATGGCGAATAATGTCATAAAGGACACTTCCCCACTACACAAAAATTATGATGATTTATAGCGTAGTGGGCACCATGCAAGTGTGCTTGCAATAGTTGCCCCAAGAGTGTTTAAAAAAGGCTCTAGAAAGGCCACTCTTCCAGCTCTCGCTGTGACTGTGCTGAGCGTTCCGCGCAGGCCTGAGTTTTGTGTGTGTGTGTTTTATGCACTCTAGGCAATGCTCTTGTCCTTGCCGTAAATAAATAAATAAATAAATAAATAAATCGATTTTTTTTTTGCAACTCGCCTGTGGCTTGAAGAGCAGTATGTAAAGCAATATGGTCTTATTTCTATGTTTCCATGCTGAAAATCATATTTCTTTCATAAAAAATTTAGTCATAATGCCGTTTTCCCCTATCTGGCTACAAATTTGGTGCTAACGTTAAATTACGTGGGTACTCTGGCTGCTTGTAGCTTGAATTCTCGCTCCTTTTCTAATCTACCCAACGACAACCATGGCGCCAATCTTAGAGCTTAATCCGGCAAGCTTTTGAGGTGCCGAAAACACCACATGGACACCATGCCTATTTGCCACTTGCTTTGTGTTGTGGCCGACCTTGTGCATATTGGCCTAGTGCGCTGCAGTTTTGACTGAACAAGTGGTGCCGCTCCGCGGCGCGGCGCACTACTAATCAGTCGCTACTGCGAGCGGGTGCGTACGGGCGGAACAATAGTAGCTCGAAGAAACGAAGCTAATTTGCGGTCAGAGAGGAGTGTTGCGTCTATGGCTGTCATAACACCTGTAGGAACGCTGCCAGTGAGCTGCCAAAATATAGAATTGCGTGCATTTGCGTGGAAGGTTCACGAGAACGAGCGATGAGAGCGTTGGATAAGGGCGGTGCGACGTGCGAAATAAACAGACGCTCGTCAGTTTTTTAGCGCTTTTCTTTCTAGTATGGCGCATTCTTGCTCGTCGTGGTCAAAACGTCCCCCCCCCCCCCCTTTTTTTTTTCTTTTAGCCTAAATGGAGGCCTTCGGCAACTTGTGAAGCATCTAAACCACGTATGCAGTGCCCACTTCTTGGGCAACAAGAGAAGCTCGATAGCCCAGCACTTCGCCTATGTGTTCCAACATTTTTTCCTGTGTACTATAGGAAATGCCATGGCGCGACTCTGCGACGAAGCGTGAAGTCATCGTACCTAGAAGGAGACGCGTCGATCGCCAGAGCCAGGCGCATGATAGTTCTGTGTAGGATGCGTGCTCGCACTTGTTCTCGGCAACCATCCTTGCATGTGCAGCTGGATCCCACAATGTATAAATGGTTCTATAGAGAACTGGGAAAATGTGTAGAAAGCGGAACGACGGGATTAACGAGAAAACGTGAAAAGCGAGAGGAACGGAATGAACGAACCTTTTTCTTACTTAGCCCAAACACCAACTACTAACAGACGCCTGTCGAATAGGAGAACGCACGCAAAACACAAAGGGAACTCTTAGCGTAACATATGAAAAGAATGCTTTTATTTAAACGTAAGCAATAGAAGATCTTGATTAAGCTTTGATAGCCAAGCTGAAGGCGGATCGCAGTTGAAGCGGAGGGCCCCTTTGCAGACAGTTTCCGTCAGAGCACCGTAAACATGGTTGCTGGCGTAAAGATCATTGCCGTGCAGAAGACTGCTTTGATTTTAAATATCTTTCTACCAGTTTAGTCGTGCAGAGTGCACGCAATAACGCGCACTGCTCGTTCCGCAATGCCAGTGCTCTGCTCTCACAGAGCGGAGTTGGCAGCGGGAATATCGCAATAGCAGCAAAGGGCGCCCGCAACATGTCACGACGGCTTCACGCGCTCGTCCGCTACTGGCGGCGCTGATCGTCTAAGCGCCGCAGCGCCACCATACCAGCTGTCAAGGCCTTTTTCGGCGGGCACTCGGTGCTGGCACAACGTCTTTGTTCATTGTTTTTCTTCTCAAGAAGATTGTCAGCCACTGATCTCATTACCACACATGGGAACCCGGCCGCTAGAAGCCTGCTAACTTGATCATCAAAACTGCTATGCATTGTATGCAGACACGATTTGGTTAGCGCGGAATGAAGGCACAAACTTGCAGTCACAATTTTTACAATCTTTTGTTGCGCAGAATCAAATGGTCCAAGCTCTTTCTGCGCTTGCGAAGCATATTTCCAGCATATATGCCGTCTTCTGGTTTGCAAGCTAACAACGAAAAATTGTAACGAACTGTTGCTGGGATCTGGTGTGTAAATTTCAAACCTTGCCCATGAATCCTGAACAGGTTTAGAATACTGCTGACTGAATCCGTGCAAGTCGGGGCGCTTTGTCGAGATAAAAGTATTACAGAATCGTCGACGTATCGAGATATCTTAAGTACCCCTTGATTAAAAAATGCAAGCCCTAGTGAGTGGTCAGTGGTGGCTAAAATATGTCATATAAGACCGGGGGCAACACGTCCTTATATAAATTCCTTTGCGCTGAAGGTAGACATCATCACAAAAAGAAATAAAGGTAGCTTTTAAGTAAAATTCACGCAAAGACGTGAAGCTGTCTACTTACACTCCTGTGGTGTTCTGAACCGCATTGCACCATTACTTTTAATGCAGTTCCTGACGGCTACAAAAAGTTCACTGTGAGGCACCGAATAGAACAAGTCCTCTACATCAATGGAAAATGCATAGTCTACACGTCCACTGAAATTCAAGAAGCTTACTTGCTCACCCGAGTTCTTTGTAGCAAATGGATCATCAACATGCAGGGTACTAAAATGCTCCCGCAGAAACTGGTTAATTAGGCACTGCCAGGAGCCCTTTTCGCTGACAATCATGCCAAACAGAACCGAGACCTTGTGGGTCTCTCCAAGTGCTTTCTTTTTACACCCTGTTTTGAACTTGCAAGCTTACTCAGTTCTAGGTCCTTGCCACGGAGTAAGACAAGAGAGAAGCACTAGCTCCGCCTCCGCCCAACGCATTCACTGGGGACAAACCGTGCAACACGGACGGGGCTGTCGAACTCATTCCTTGGCTCTCCTCCTCGGCTCCTCTTCATGCTTTCGCGCATGCCTTCTCTCAGACTCTCTCGGCGCTTGTCACGACGCGTAGCGCCATCTGTCGAGGCGCGTAGAAATCATTCAGCACCTGCGCTCGTTAGCGCTCATGAGCGCATGCGCCAACTGGCGCAGGACGGCGGCGGCGGCAGGGAGCGGCGTGCGCGGAGTGTGTCGTCTGATAGAAAGCTGTTCGCTCGACTGTCTCAATATGACAAAAAACACACGTATATTTATTTATCCAAAAATACTGCCAATCTGACATGAGATCAACGCAGAGAAGTGGGGTTAGAGCAGCAAGAACAATCAGAAAAATAACTCAATTACGACTGTTCACAGAGTAACAGAGAATGGCAACTTAGCAAGGATACATAGAAATGGCAAAATATTACAACAGGCTGTACAACAATGCGCCATAGATACATAAATGTAAGGAAATATAGCTTATCCAATAGATAAGACATTTCAGTAAAAACACTATATTGAAGAACACACTCGCGGTAAAGTTGTTTTGGTTAAATAAATGGCGCAATAACGTAACTTAACCGAAATGTGTTTGTGAACTTTCCTCGACTATCGTAGTGAACTTGTCTAGCGAGTTGATGTTAGCAGTCGATGGGTCGAGTTCATTCCAGTCTCTTATCGCTGTCGGAAAGTAGTATTTAAAGCAGTTGGATTGGTGTGTATACTCAGTGAGCGTCAAGGAGTGTTTATTACGTGTAGGTCTTGCTGTGGTTATCGAGATATATGTAGCAGTGTCCATTTTTAGTTGGTTGTGTGGGAGCTGGTGCAAAACCTTCAATCGTGCTAAGAAGGCCAGCCCTTTTAAGTAATTCGGTCGGTAAGGCTGACGTTTTATATTTGTAAATACAAACCTAATGTCATTTCGTTGGATCCGTTCTAGTTTATCAGTGTTATGTTTAGTGTGAGGAAACCATGCAATATTAGCATATCCGAGAACTGTTCGGATGAAAGCTTTATATGCCAAGAGCTTGATGTTGGTTGGCGCAAGACGACCCTATCGAAAAAAACAGCGTTTCCAGTGTCTCCCAGTGCCTTCCAGCGCGCTGGGTGACACTGGAAACGCTGTACAGTGTGTCCCAGTGTACTCCAGCGCGCTGGGAGACACTGGGGCGCACTGTACAGCGTGGCCAGTGTCGCCCAGTGCGCTGAAACACACTGGGACACACTGTGCAGCGTCGCCCAGTGTCTTACAGCGTGCTGGGAGGCACTGGTCACGCTTAACAGTGTCTGCCCGTACACTGGGAAGACCGGCGGCACATTGGAAAAAACTGGGCGCGCTTGATCGACTTTCTATAAGACTATATTGGATCGCGAGATGTGGAGCGTAACATTTACCGAATATTTTCAAAATGTGCTGTCCTGTGTGCTACACATATCGACGGATGTGCTTGTAGGCTAAATCAATCATCTGTCGAGCGCGCGTGCGCTTTCCTTGAAGTGTGCTCGAGTGTCGTCAATGTAGTTTATAAACCACACCGAAAGAACTCATCATTCGCAACACAATATGGCAGTAGTATTAGTCTGATAATCAAGATCAACCTGCTCTAGCAGTCAGTCGTTCCCCCCTCGTACCGCAGAAAGCCGCACGTCACCGGCAGCAGTTTGCCGCTGCAACGCCCAATCTCGGCGTTTTTAGCTTCTGATTTGTGTAATCGAAGGTGCAAATATGACCTCGCTTGGGTCAGTTATGATCAAAACTACATTTTAGCGGTTATTAGACTCTTTGTAACGGAATATACATCTACGATCTTCACAACTGGAGTACATGACAAGACTTGATGACATTATTTCCATGGATTAAAGAAAAAAAAGCGACCGTGTGCCATAGTGGATAGCGTGTCAGGCTCACGATGAGTAGTGCGTATAGGTAACAGGTTCGAATCCAGCGTGCGTGTTTTTTTTTTAATTTTTTTTCTTTTTTTTCGTCCCAGTGCTCGTGTTTCAGCCTTAATTACGATGTGGGCATAACCAAATTTTTAAAAACAATTTAAAAGCGCGATGTTGGCCCATAACGCGTGTCCCAGTGTGCAGCGCGCCAGCGTCCAGTGTGCCCCGTGCAGCGTGCCAGTGTCCCACTATCCAGCGCCACACTGGTCCCATAATCAGGTATGGCGCTGGGACAGTGCCACTGGGTTTTCCGATAGGGGAAGGTGTCTTCTTAAGAAGAATAGTTTTTTTAGGGCAGTTGGTGTAATCTTGCTAATGTGAGAGTCCCATCTAAGATCATGTGTAAATATCAAACCAAGGTATTTGTGTTCTTGTACTCGAGGTAGCTTTATGTTATTTGTGGCATACCGGAACTCAGACATGTGTTTTTTTTCTGGTGATTGTAAGGGCAGCTGATTTATTAACGTTAAGAGTCATTTGCCAGTCAGTGCACCATTTAGAAACTGAGGCCAGAGCCACAATTCAAGTCATATGGTCCATGGGAGAGTTGATTTCGTGATGAAGTATATAATTGGCTGCGAATATTCTAATTTCAGCGCGTATGTTAGGCGGCAAATCATTGATAAAAATTTAGAACAGGCCCCAAAACACACCTTTGAGGCACACCAGATGTTAGGTGTTCCCAAAATAGATGCGATTTTACTTATGAGTTTGCTGTGTGAGACACGATCGAAAGTATTCGAGAAGTCTAGTAGGGGAAGATCAATTTGTTTTTGTTTGTCGATGCTAAGTGAGGCGTCGTGGATTAGTTCGACAAGCTGAGTGACAGTGGATAGACCATGTCGGAAACCGTGTTGATGAGGTGAAAGGATGTTTTCTTCTTGGAGGTATGTAGTGATGCTTTTAAGCACTATGTGTTCAAGTAGCTTACTTATTGAGCTGGTTGGTGAGATGCGCTTATAATTATAGACTCCCGTTTGTTACCGGATTTATGTACTGGAATGATTTTGGCGACTTTCTAATCTTGTAGTAATGTACATGTTCATAATGATTTATTGAAAATTCAGCATAAGTATTTCGCTAACCATTCTGCATACCTTTGTAGGAATATATTTGGCATGTTATCCGGTCCGAGTCTCTTTTTAGTGTCGATGTTGAGTAATAGCCGAAGAAGACTCGGTTCAGTTACAACCGCGGCTTCTAAGCGTGTTCGGTTGCATGGGTTAACATGTGGCAGGTTACCATCATCTACGGTAAAAACTGATTGAAAAAAATTACACCATCTCCCGCTAAAGGGAACAATGTGTAGATGTGAAGCAGCGGGCGCTAACGCTTACACTGGCAGCGGCGTTGACGCTGGCGCTCATCGCAGCGTTGCGCAGGAGAGAAAACTGGGGAGGCGCAAAGCACGCAGTGATGGAGCGGTGTTTCCTACTGGAACATACCAATCGCTGCTAATGGGCAATGAGAGACAGAAGACTCCGACTGGACACAGAGACCCGCAGTCCGCTTTTAGTTAACGCGCACGCTGCGAATTTTTATTGTTCAACAACGCACATGAGAAATCTCCCACCGGCACCACCTTGCAGGTCAAGATCCACTGCCATATATTCGGGGTGGCCAGTGAACGGTTGTGCAGCGCGAGCAGTCGGTTTTTTCAACCAAGAAACTCGCTAGCAGACGCTACCAGCGTCGGCGTCGCGAGGGGAGGGGGGAGCGTAGGAGAGTACAGAGAGGGGGGACGCGCATGCGCAGCGGGAGTGTGGACGCCGCGGGCAGGGATGCCTAGAGGAGAGAGGGGGGGGAGCGTAGGAGGGGAGAGAGGACGGGAGGCGCATGGGCAGTGAGGGTGTGGTTGCCGCGGGCAGGGATGCGAGGAGAGGGGGGCGAGGAGGTTTTAAATGCGAAGCATTTCTTAGCAAACTTCGGCGACTTTGAGCGTATCTATCTAGCCGCCTACGACATTGTGCTCTCCTGGCCATATCGTTGATGGGATTTATACCAAAATTGGTATGGCATAACATGACCGTGTGGCAAACATGAATGACTGGTCATGTCATGAAAATCATGACTAACTTGTCATGAAAAGTATGATTTACATGTCATGGCCATAGTGCTCCTGAGGCCATTTTCTTGATTTGATATATCCAAAAATGGTACGATGAGAAATTTATACATGACCAACATAAATGACAGGTGGTAATATGAAAATCATGACCTGCATGTCATGTACAACATGATTTACATGCCACGCTCATGGCGCGCTGACGGCCGTTTCGCTAGCTTGAGATACACTGAATTTCGTACTGAGTGACGTGACTGTATGACGAACATAAATGCCAAATGGTAATACGGAAATCATGACATGTCATGTGCAACATGACTTGCATGCCATGATCATGACACTCTCGGGGCCGTTTCGCTAGCTTAATATACACAAAATTATGTATTGAGTGACCTGACTGTATGACGAGCATAAATGACAAGTGGTAACATGGCAAACATGACATGTCATGTGCAACATGACTTGGATGCCATGCCCATGACAGTCTCGGGGCCATTTCGCTAGCTTGATATACACCAAATTCGGTATTGAGGGACGTGACTGTATGACGAGCATAAATGACAAGTGGTAATATGCAAACCATGACAAGTCATGTGCAAGATGGCTTGCATGCCACGCTCATGACACTCGTGGCCGTTTGGCCAGCTTGATATACACGAAATTTTTAAGGCGAAAGCCTTTAATGTCTGATGCTCACGTCCATACGTCCGGTCGTCCGTCCGTGCCTCCAGCCGTGCCCTGACACGGTGCCAGGTGGGCGCCGGGGCGCGCAAACGGACGCCGGTCGCGTTGGACTCTACAGCGCTCGCGCTTTGCTTGCGTAGCGTCGGTGGGCCCAGCGTCTCTAATCATGCAAGGAAGGAGACGCACCCCGTCTCACTGGGCACAGGCGTTCGAGGAACACAACTTTGGAATGACAAAGTGTCCGTCAATTTAAACGCTGGAACGTGGATGGCGTCTGCACGATGCGCAGAACGCGAGAATACGAACGTATGCGAAACGGAGGCAGATTGGTCTCGCGTTTCGCTGCGATTCGAGGTAAAAAATTAAGCGAACATAAGTGGCAGGTGGTAACATGAAAATCTTGGCATGCATGTCATCTGCAATGCCATTTACATGCCACGCTCATGGTGCGCTTGCGTCTAGTTCGCTAGCTTGATATACGCCAAAATTTGTATTGCGTGACGTGACTGTATGACGAACACAAATGACAGGTCCTAACACGTAAATAATGACATGTATATTATGTACAGCATGATTTGCTCCTTGCTGGCTGCTTCGCATTATGTCGATTTTTATTTTTATTTTTTTGAAAGGGTTTGCGCATGCGCAGTAAGGTAGGCCACGCGGCACACCACCACCACCACAACCACCACCACCGGATTAAGCCTCGCCATAAGATGCTTCACATCTAATATTTGTTAAAAAGATTCGCTCTACAAATGTTGTCATCCGAGGAAACTGGGTTCTCGCTTTGTTTTATAGGTTTAAAAGAATTCCAGAACTTCGGAGGGGAAGTTTTCAGGAAGTTGAAAGGGTATGGTTAAAGTAGTTGGTTTTAGACACCTTTATTTGACTTTTCATGTCACGAATAGCCGTGGAAATGGCCTCTCGAGATGTGCGGTTCGGATTGGATTTCCATGCCTTTCTTAAGCGTTTCACCTTACGTTTAGCATGAATGATGTCGCGAAAAATCCACGGGTTGTTCTTCCTTGTCTTGTTTGTTTTCGTAGGTACGAAACTGCTTAAACGAGGAGATACGATTTCTTTGAATCTGCGCCATAGTTGTTAAACATCTGAGGTTGCAGTATTGGATAGCTCCAGAAAGGCAGGGAATTCGCCAATGAGGTGATCGAGTATGCTGTTGACGTCGGCATTAGACAAATCATGGGAAGTAGTTAAGGTATTTATGTATGATATGCTGCCGGGAACTGGTACACTACAAAAGGTAAGTTTGTGGTTCCCTATGCCATCCATGACGTCGATTTTCGCTGGATCAGATGGGAAATGTTCACTAAGAAATATTAAGTCTAGAATGTTAGATGAAGGCCTGCATATACAAGTAGGTTGAGTCACTATTTGGGACAAATTGAGATTAAACATAGTATGAAGCATAAATTCAGAAAAAGCCGAGTGGAAGTGGAACGTTTGCCACTTTATGTCTGGCATGTTAAAATCGCCCAACAAGATTAGCCAGCTCTTCGACGCATGCCTACAATCGCAGTGCATGCACCTAAACCTACAACCTACAATCGCAGTGCATGCACCTAAAAGGAGCCTGCAGAAGATTGCTTCTGTACCGATTACATCATGAAGCACCTGAAAGCTTATTTTCTTGTTTATAAGAATGGCTACACCTCACCCGCATAATTGTCTGTCTTTGCGAATTATCAGGTAATTAGGGAGTGCTACTTCGTTATCTCTAATCGTAATCCACGTTTCGGTTAGTGTAACGAAGTCTGGTTTGAGACAAAAGTAACGTGCAACAAGCGTGTTCTCCTACGAACACTTGTTACTAATCTTAGCTAAGTGCGAGTCAAAGAAGCTGGTTCAGGCAGCAACCCGGCAAGCACAAACTACACGAACATCAACGTCGTCTTTCATGCTGGCACAGAGCTGGCACCGATGTGCTCCGGTGAGATTACTCCCCGCGCAGAAAGCAGCCATCCTGGCGACCTACGGAAATGTCACAACAGGAGGGTCGTAGCATGGCTTTTGCCGTGATACGCGAACTGTTTCACGCCCTCGGCAGCGGTGATCGGAAGGTGGGTCGATCGGCTCAATGTCATAGTTCACGGGAGATGTTGGTTGCACCACGCGGTACGGGCCGTGGTACCTCGACGAAAGCTTTGTGGAAAGTCCGGGAGTGGTAGCCGGTACCCAGAGACAAGCCAGTATTCTCGGGGAATAGTGGGCACTAGATGCAGAGGCGTCGTGGCGAGTTTTTTGGCGCCATTGGTATTGCTCAGTAAACGAGCGAGCCGACGACACTCTTCGGCATAAGCAGCTGTTTCGGATTCAAGTGCATCCACTTTGTCGACAGTGCTACGAGCGTTTAGATTGACAAAGCTTATTTCTGCCGTCACGGGTGCAGCTTCGATGGAGCGTCCTTTAAAGGGACTGCATCATTCTTAGTATTGTCCCAGCGGTAAAGCTCCCGATTCAGTCGTAGTTTGTCAACAACCAGAGACACCTTTGCTCCAGATGCCCTATGCTCTTTAGCAAAGTGTCAAAGTTTACTTCTAATGTCACGTACGCGAGCTGAGAAGTCTTCACTGATTCCATAATTCGTACCCTTTAGCTTAAAACAGTACTTCAACACTCTGGCTTTGTCGCGAGAGTCAAGCAGCTTCAGAATATTTGGCCTTGACTTTCTACTAGGCTTTCCTAGTCTGTGGATTCTTTATATTGTAAAATTCTTGACTTTGAGGATGTTGCTTCAAATTTCTTTTCTCACAGATCTTTCAAGCTGTTGAACAATTTTGTCAGGGTTCTCTTGTACGCCATAGATAAGCAGGTTATTTCTTCTGGAACGGTTTTCCAGGTCATCCACCTTTAGTTGTATTGACTGCACAATCTGTTGCAATTTAGCGATTTCGTTTGATAAACGCGTCAAAGTGTCCTCAAGAGCAGTCAGTTTTTCTTGTATTTATCAATCGCGGACAATGGTTCTTCTTTTATTTCCTTTATGTCGTTAGCATTGAGCTGCAGCTGTTTAGAAATATGGGCCATATCGGGTCCCGGGTTGCTCTCAATATCACCGGCAAGCCGTAAGAGTTTAACAAGACCTACAATATCGCAAATAATTGAGCACAGCAGCGTCGGGCGCGGCAGCACAACTAGGGACAGTTCGTTAGAGTGAAAACATTTGTCGAAACGATTCCTGACCTGCACAAGAAAATGCAGAGGATTATTCGTTGCATGTCTTGAACGCTGCCATGCCCTATAGCCCACTGAAGACCGTCAGCGACTTTTAAGCACTCCTGTGCTGGTTCCGCCGCTTGGGTGACGCATGGGCACTCGAAGACGCTCGTTGTCGCTGTGGCCGGTGGGTGGTATTCCAAGAGCGATGTCATCACTGTCGCTGGCACATGGCTATCATCGATGTCTGGGAGCGGCAAGATAATTGGGGCCTTGCGACGTGGTCCACCATGCTTGACTGGTAACTGAAGCAACGATGCGATCAGCTGCACAAGAAAGAGCAGAGGATTATTCGTCCGCATGTCTTGAACGGTGCCGTGACCTTTCTTTTGTATATGTACGTACAAATAATGAAATAAGAAATAAAAGCATCGTACCGCTTTTTAAACATATATGCGAAACATAGTTGCACATATTTAGAGAAAGCAGACGAAAAATTATGCTGAACAAAAACGGCAGAGCAGAAGTACACTTGTTTTCCTCGTCTGGACGTCTGCGCGGTGGTGTTGGTTGGATATTTTCGTGTTACGCCCTTCGTATAACATGTATCCAGTGTGCTTATGCATTCTTGAAGGGACAACGTATCTTGGTACTCGTGTGTGAAGACACGCAGCAACCGGACTGGAGGCAATGAAGTGTTTCGTTCCCGGCTATAAATCTGGTTATGGCAAAGGGCGGGAGAAGATTCCGCTCTTCGCGGCTCCATCAGATCAGGGGTGTCAAAAAGTTCCTGGGAGTAAGCGACCCATGAAACGCAAGAACAAAATATGTGCTCGACACTTCGAGAAGTATCTTATTTCTGATCAGTACCTCAGAAGCATCCTATTTTTGATAGCTATCTCGTCCCTAGCCCAGATTAAGTTTACAAAATATGTCTTAAAACTAGCCCCTCAACACCCGTTTCGTTTGCCTTGGGTATGTGAGCATATTTTTCCCAAGACAGAGGACGATTCCGCCATTATCAACTGCATAATATACTTCGTCGCTGGATATGTGGCGTGAACATTTCGCGAAAAGTCTGCTTGTGAGATGTTCAGGGAAGCACTTGGTTCAAATTTGCAGAAAGTTAAAGAAGACATTTCCAGTCTAACTGCCACCAAAACACACCGCCGTTTAATGTATCCAAGCAGACGTCTGTAAATACTGTTGCAATGGGCCGACAGCTACTTTTCTTGTAATGCACAGTCGACGAATGTCTGGGGAGTAAACGATTGACTATGTTCTGGGGAGACACAGGGTCAGCTTCCCTTGCGAAGCTCAGAAGGAAGAAATCCTAGCAGGAATTCTGCAATACTACGTTTCAATGAGAACGCAGCAATTATGCTCACAAGACAGCTGAGCGGCGCAGGAACCGTTGAGAGAAAAAAGAAGCAAGCGAAGCTTCTTCGCACTTCACGAATGCTAAGTTGCGACAAACGACAGCTTTTCAATAAAAGGTTCTTTTCTCTGTAATTACATTCCGGTCCCCTTTCCTAGTTTTTCTTGTCATGTGAATTTATCTACTTACGAGCCATGTTTGTCAATGCACTAAAATGTTTGTACGTTACTTTACGTACCATATTCTTGCCATGTCACCTTATGTACTAAGTTTAATTATGTTATCTTTATGTATGTTGTAGTAGCATTGTATACTTCTATGTGGCCCAAATTAAAAATGTCATTGAGGATTGCCGTCTCCCAACGTCAATCCGCAAACTGCAATAGCTATGCGCTTTACAGAAAGGCATTGGTAGCAGGCCTACGGCATGCACGGAGCATACGACAAAACGGATAGGCAAGCAAACCCACGAACGCGGCAAACGCGACCGCGCCGTAGCCATACCAACGACTGACGGAGCCCCGCCCTCGGTTCTGCTCGATGACGGTGTTCCTACTCCGGCACTTTTCTTAGCTTTCCTAAATTCGTATCGCCATCTGGCGGACACGCCGCGAACCATAAAACGGCGTTGCAAAATGTGTCCCTGCTAGACGAGCGGAGTTCGCGCTCCTGTCTGAACTTACTCTGTGGTTATTGCACATTGCAGCGGCTCTGCCCTTCTCTCTTGTCCACTGGGTCTCAGACGCAATTCTTGGCGGTGGTTTCTTCCGTCCCTCTTGTCCAAGTCGTCCTTTCTTAAAATTACGAATCCTCCATTCTTGTCAGCCCGGGTCAACCGCAGATTGTTCTTCTTGAAGAAAGTAACGGCTATTTTAGTCGGATCGTTGGCGTTCTAGATCGGCTATGTGTTCAGAGTTTTGTTAAGGACTTCTACGGCTTCTAGAAGGTATCTTCATTGTTCCACTTGGTCGACTTGGCTTGAGATACTGCGGTTAATCGCTAGTTGGTCATGCGCTGGTACTGAAGGTTTGTAACTGTACTTCGGGCCTGTGCTGGTAGCGCAGGCAACTTCTTCAGGCAGAACGACATCTGCCAAGACTACAAAGCCTAAATGTGACTTTAAGAAAGGATAGCTATAGGGCTAATAATGCTTATCTCGAGCATGCTATCGCTTTAATTAGTGTACAAAAATCAAAAGCGGTATTTTTCGTGATGTCTGACCAATGGGAACCAAGGGTAAAATTAGCACCGAAACGTACTCTGAGAAAAAGAAAACAGAATGACACGTAAAGATGACATTTGGACCCATCGCTACAGGATCTGAAACTTATAAATTGAGATCAATGTGCTTATTTCTAGGTCAGTGTTGTTGCCCCAGTTAGCACCTTCTTCAAGTACAGCGTTTACTTTTGATTTTCTAAGACGGAATGTTTCGGCCTGACATATTACTGTGTTGCCGTCACTATTTAACACGCAATGTTCAGAACATATTACGTGACTGAGATCATGTATATCAATGAATAATAGGAAGACACCAAGAATGGAGCCCTGGCAAACACATCGCTTAAATTTCTCTGAGTAGGAGTAAGAACTACGATTAAAGACTACCTTTCGTCGGTTAAGCAGAAAACTCTTCAGAAACCTCATTGCCAAATTGACAGATTCAGCGTGTGTAAGGTTTTACTTAAATTCAAAACTGCGGAATGAAAGAAATTACCAATCAGTATTCAGGGAATGTTTGTTGAAGTCAGTGAAAGCGAGTAAAACAGGGTTAATGATGCTTCCATGAAAAAAAACGAAACTGGGAAGGCTTAGTTCTAATAAATTTTCATATCTAAAAACCAAGGCGCTTAAGAAACAGATCTTCAGTTACTTATTATATGATACCAGAATTGACACAGGCATAAGGTCTCGCGTTGAGTCCTGAATGCGGCTGTAGCAGTCCAATGGAGACGAAATGTTATAGGCGCGCGACCTGTGCAACGCCAGTGCACATTAATCAACACGAGGTGGTCAAAATTTAAGGAGCCCGCCCCTAAGGCAGGCCTGGTAATGGTATCGTGGCTTTGGCACCTCAAATCTGAGGCATTATAATTGATGGATATAGTCATATCATAATTTATGTTAGCTGGTCACCTCTCTTAACTGTTGGTATGACCTTCGCATGTTTACTGAGTGAGGAAGACAAAGTTTTCAAAACAATCCGATTTGCAGATGGACTAAGGGCCGAGAAATCAAAGTAGTAACTATCTTAAAACGACGCGGGCAATGGTTACCCAGACCGAACCCATCATCAAAAGAACACGGACACAGGAACAAAATCTAGCAGATCGGGCGCGTTGTGATAATGAATTTGTTGTGATAACCACTCTTGATACCAACAAGATACCGAAAGGACATGCGTAGTGTACACCATGCACACTCTCTTTGGCAAAGTGTATGTAGGCCAGTCAGGCAGCTGTGGGAATGAGCGCCTTAAAGAACATGAGCGAAACCTGCTGACGGGTACAGGCTTCCATTTAGCTCAACACTGCACAAAGTGCAATTGTCAAGCTTTGTTTAGCGCGCCACTATCTTAAAGAAAGCCGTGGCACCACCGCCCGAGAATTATCGGAATCATTTATATGCAGTCATTGGGTTCACAGTGCATTAGTGTTCCTTCCATAACCTTGTTTAGCACTGATTTCTTTTCTTAACGCAATAGCGTTAAAGAGCTCGTTTCGGAGAAATTTCGGCGTCGGCGTCGGTGTCGGTGTGCGCGTCGATGGCTGTGAGCACAAATTCATCATCTTTTCCGTGACCGAAAAATCGAGCAAGACGCAAATAACACAAATAATAAAAATTGCCGAGTCCGAGTGAGGATAGAACCCAGGCCGTCTGCGTGGCAAGCAGGTGTTCTACCACAGTGCCACGATATTTGTTGAAACTTTGGAAAAAAACACGATGTGAATGCGATGTACTGGAAGCAGTCCCCTTAACGCATCATATATTGCGTAGCAGAAGCGTAGAATCGCGCCAGGCGTCAAGAGATGCGAATTGAGCAACGAGTGGGTGTTTTAAAGGCGCTCAGACTGAGCGTCTTACAAAGCGCTCAGACATATTTAATCATCAGCAGCAGCAGAACCATGAACAAAGCGAACAGCTGGGTAGGTTGGCGTGTTGCCCTACGAACGCGTAGTGGGCATTTCACTGATTCGCAGAAGGAATAAGTATGGCGTAGTGGGCACTCAACAACTGTGCTTGCAATAGGCATTCAATGATACTTTGAAACGGCCAATGTTGCGCGCACAGTCGTTCGTTTCCCTACGGCACGGTTGAGGCATGCACCGAGAACCGAAGCAGGCTAGCAGTTCAGTAGGCGATGCGCTTGAGGACCGATCGGCTATCGCTTGAGGACCGATCGAGCTATATCGGCTATGGCGATCTACTCATGAAGGCGAAGCTCAAGTGTCCTCCAATCTTTTTTTTTTCGATGCGCTAGCATGACTGCGCTCGGTTGACCAAGTTGTGGTGGTTTGCGCATGGTGTACGCTACGCATGTCCTTCCGGTATCCGTTTGGCATGAAGAGTGGTGTGACGCAATAAATGATGTCGGTTGAGAGTAGCGCCAAGGTTAATCTATATCGGTCGGGAAACTTGGAACCAAAAGCGGTCGGGAACCTATTGCTACAGACATTAACACCCGCGCGACGATTGAAGCGCGACTTGGTGAGAAGGGTTTGAAGATTTACGCAAACGAAAAATTCAATGAAACGTTTATTTCCAATGTCTTTAATTTTATCTGTCACTAAATAAATCATTATATTACTTCAATCAAATTTTAGCCTTTGATAAATGATTGACTGCCCAATTTTTTTGGTTTATTTCCAGAAACAGCAGGCACGTGCAGGCAATCTGGGAATGTGGGCTTGTGTTTGTTCTGCGCCCAGCTGCCTGCCTCGTCTACCGTTTTGCGCATTTTCGGGTGAAAATGGCGTCGCTCGTTTTTGCGCGGTAGGTTTGCGCGTGTCGTCCGTAGGCAAGTTCCTCGCATAAGCGTTCTTTTCCAGTAGTGACACTTGGCTGAAGGTAATCTGACCCATCGCAGCCGCCGGGAACGGTTTCAGTGACATTTTTTGCCAGCGCACGGCCGGCGTGCTGTCACCCTTCGGGACGATAAGTCCGCCAGACTACGCGAAGAAACACTGCCCTGTCTACGGCTGCAAGAGCAACCCTTTAACGCCGGGTGTCTCACTCCATCGGTTTCCCTTGATTCTAAAAAGTGAGTTTTCGAACTATTGCACTATTGTACTCGTGGTCCATTGTAAAGTCAACACACCAGGTAAAGTCAACACACCGGGATGCACCGCCATTTTGATTGAAAGCTATCGCGTCGGTTTCATGCGATAGCTTTCAAGCAAAATGGCGGTGCATCCCGTCCTTGCTACTATAGTTACAAGCAGGCCAGCATTTCGTGTGTTTGGCCAGGGCATAATTACAGGAAGAGACGTGACGGGCGCGATTAAGAACGCTCATCACATGTTCCCTCATGCCCGGTATTGGCCAAACACGCGTAGCGCAGCCAAGCTATACTACACCGATTGTGCCTGAATGTTTTGTCGTGCAAGAAATCTGCCGTGTAGGTTTGCAAACAGGTCCGTCTCTCCCGTTGGTGCAGAAGTGTCTCATTCGAATTCATTTAGTTCAATATGCGACGTGTCGAAAAAAATCACTCTTTTGTCGTTTGTAACATTTTAACCAATACGCAGGAAAGTACTTGCGTCTAGCACACCCGAGTACTCGGCGCGTCCTCAGTATTTAGAAGTCGACCAATTCCGTCGCACGACACTCACAGTACTGGTCCAGACGACGGTGCAGACGACGCAAGCTCGCCGCGGGCAAGTGTGCTCTCAAGTTGCACGTACGTACGAGCAGACCATGAACCGCTCGTTTCGGAGCATGCAGGCCCACGCTGCGCCCGGCGTAACAACGATGTCACTGCTTCAGTAATCGGTTGTGCCGGACCGGCTCGGTCGTGGCCCCGTGGCCACGGTCTCAGCGACTGGTTGTGCCGGACCCGTACCAGGACAGGATCAGCCGCTCGCCCTGGCCAGGACGCCCATTCGCCACAGGAAAAGCACTGCTAGGCCGGTCCAGAACACTCGCTCATCTACGGGACACGCCAAGCTCGTCCCGGCTGGTCTGGTAGCACCAGATTGGTCCCTTTTGGTTCCTCAGGCCGAACGAAGTGCAGTCCAGCTAGCTGGCCGCGTTCTCGCTCCGCCCGTCATCGTTCCAAAGCTCAAGAGCTCACGCTTGTCGGTCTGGCCCGCACACTCCGTCATCGTCTTCGGTTCGGCGCGCTCTATTGTGGGTACCAGTACCTTACCACACTTTCCCCCAACGTCAGCACGTTGTGCCGCGGATAACCTAAGTGCGGACGCAAAACAAGGGAAAACAGTAATAGCGATCACTGAGCACATGCGAAAAATGTCAGCATTGGAAACCTTCTGTAACTAAAACACTGCAAGCCACTTTGTAGGCACACTCTGGCAAGGTACGTCAAACGTGCTTCTCGCACGTGAACACGGTCGGCAGTGGCACACACAGTCTCACACACCTGCATACCGAGTATATGCGTCATAACCACGAATGCACAGACTGCTGGCTCTGATAATTAAACACGCACCCACACTCGGCACAAACGAGGCACTATTCACAGCGTAGATGTCTCGTCTTCACGAGGTATTGTTCGCCCAGTCATGACAACACACCATGCTCCAACTAGCATCGTCACTGAGTGTTGTCACGTCGCTTGTACATCTTAGTCCTGTGTCGTCGATAGTGACCCTGGACAGGTGGTGAATGCAGCGGCGGCAAAGGCGATGATTGCGACTGCGCCATCGTGGCACAGAGGCTGTCCGTACCATCGCTGTGGAGCGTAGAAACCCCTGGTCGAGATCGAATGCGGCGGCTGGTATTTCGCTGCTCTAAGTAGGATTTCTGCCTGGCTCGCCGATGCGGTGGTACCCTGTGCGTCGTGTGCAGAAGCCACCATGTCTCATCTTGTGAAACAAGTGTATTGAGGGAGCGCGTCGAATTTGGTCGCAAATTCTGCCATGCCGAGGTCGATAGCTGCGATCCGCATGGATGTGCCGTTGCTTGTCATCTCCTCGCGCATGTCGTCTAGGTATCGCTGTCTGCTTCCGATATACTGCTGTGACTGAGTTCGGGCCTAAATGCACGTGATCGGTTCGCGTGGTTACTTACGGTGACCTGATGTTGTCGCCTACCGCGACGAATTTTAGCCGTTTTAGGCGTCATTTCCTCGATGTCCGTGGATCGACTTGAGTTGATCATCATGTGGTCCATCACGCCCGTCGTGTCCAGTGATAAGGCTTCTTTGATGTTTCGAAGAACGACATAACAAAGTGAATCCCGCAGGCAGTCAGCACGAATTTCTCCCTTAAAAATTGGCGTATCGAGAAAGACCAGAGCTTTTGGTAGGTGATGCACCGTGCAGTGGAGGAACAGTACTGGTCGATACGTTCCGGTGAATTTTTCCTCCGACACTTATGCCTGTTGCACTACGACCGTATCGTAGCCAGTGGCGCTCAGTACGGTAACTGGGCGTTCATCCATGAAGCCTTTCACGACGGGCATGTTCTCAATTTTCTCAGCTAAAACACTTAGGCTGACCGCAGTGTTCACAACAGGAAACTCTTGTCCATCTTCCAGAGTAGCATGATCTGCGTTCGCTGCAGCTTTTCCTCCGTTTCTTTTTATTGCTGCCACGCAAGATGCTTCACATCTGTCCCGTGTACCGGTAGAACACTTGTCACTAGTGTGACGATGCACTGGGGAACATGTCTTCGTGCGCGACCACCATTCAGCTGCGTGATGTCCCGTCTTGTCACGTAGGAAGCAACGATTGGCGGGTTTCTCTGCCTTCCTCGCTGTCTCTGACTTGTTTGCAAGCTCCGACAGACCGGCTACTTTGAGAGCACGTTCTTCATTTTGGTTTGGTAAGGCCTTCGCTTCCACGAAGCAGTCAGCGTTCTCAGACATTGCACGTAGTGCCTGGCGCTTTCCTTCAGAAAAATTCTGTGTGCCGGGGGGAACAATCTTTCATGAACTGTTCGCATATTATTATTTCCCACAAGCCAGAACATCCTTTCCCTGTTTTGCTCCTTTACAGCAAATGGTCAAAATAACGGGAAAATCCTGCAGCAAACTCAAGGCTGGACTCATTGTCTTCGGGTTTTGCTTTGCGAATTTTTCTCGATAGCTCTGTGCAGCATACTGGAGCCGCTGCAGTAGTGATGCTCTTAGCTGGTCATTGTTCAATGCAGCGGTACAATCTAACCGGCCAGTTAGGTCCTCTCCAGTCATGCACAGGCTCAATGAAAGAGCCCATTTTTCACGGGGCCATCCTTGACGCGCCGCGACCCGCTCGAACCGCTGCAGGTACTCGTCGATATGGTCCCGTGTTTCGTTAAAGGGCAGTATCAATTGATGGGGGCTGCATACGTCCGGTGCACGTGTAGTGCTCGTGGTAGCTCCGCCTGGTTCATTAGCCTCAGCTGACTGTCCACCGCACTTTCTAGAAGCCGAAGCTTCAGTTACAAAATCTTCAGCTGTTGTTCCCGAAGTTGTCGTTGTTGCTCAACGCTTTCTTTTGCCTATTCTCGTTCCCTTGCGCGTTTGTCGCGAGCTAGGGTGCACTCTTTCTCGATCCATTCTTCTAGTTCCCCGCCAAGCGCGAAAGATATTTCCTTGGCCATGGCTGAACCCCGCACCTGAATGATGGCTGTAATATTAATAGGCCATCCTGGCAGGCTAGCCAGTTGTAAGGGTTCTGGGCCCTCAGACATGGACAGCCGAGACACGAACAAGGAACATTTGTCGACTTCAAACACAACAATTGCACATACTCTCAATAGCTGTACAAGACGATGGCTCTTTCCATTACTCTCAGTCTTTAAAGTCCTTACGCCTACACACACGCCAGTACTCGGCGCGTCCTCACTATTTGGAAGTCTACCAAGTTCGTCGGACGACACTCAAAGTACCGGTGCAGACGACGCAACCTCGCCACGGGACGGCGTGCTCACAAGTTGCACAGGACTGCACGAGATGACCATGAACCGCTCGTTCCCGAATATACAGGCCCACCCTGCACCTCACGTAACACCGAGGTCACGCCTTCAGTAATCGGTTGTACAGGACCAGCTCGGACGTGGAACCGTGGCCACGATCTCAGCGACTGGTTGTGCCGAACCCGAATCTGGACAGGATCAGCCGCTCGCCCTGGCCCGCAAGCCCATTCACCACTGGAACAGCACTGCTAGGCCGGTCCGGAACACTCTCTCATCTACGGCACACGCCAAGCTCGTCCCGGCTAGTCTGGTAGCACCAGCTTGGTTCCTTTTGGTCCCTCAGGCCGAACGAACAACTCTCCAGCAAGCTGACCGCATTCTCGCTCCGACCGTGGTCGCTCCAAAGCTCACGAGGTTACGTTTGTCGCTCTCTGCCACGCACTCCGTCGTCGTCTTCGGTTAGGCGCGCTCTATTGTGGGTACCAGTCTCTTAACACACGCTCTTATCACGCTGTCATGTGATGAAATGGGCATTAAGAGAGAAAGAAAGAGGAAAGGTTTATAATTTCAGGCAGTTTGCTGGGCTGGGCTCCCTACGAGCAGCTAACGGAGAGACCGTGTCTCCGGCAGCTTCCTCGGCCTGCTGGATCACCCAGAGTTGCTTGTCCAGGCCCGAACTGAGCAGCGCAGTCCATCAACGCGCCCGAAGGCCTTCATTGGAGGCCGCGACCCGAGTATTGCTCATTAATGCTGGACATGGCCATAGGATATGGCCGAGAGTGGCTCTGGTGGTACAGTACTGCCATATATTAGTGCTATAGATTTTGGGATATATGTGGTGCATGATGACGGGGTTCGTGTATGTGCGTGTTTGTAGCTGCCGCCATTGAACGGACTGGGCCCGATTTAGCTTAGGGTGAGGCGGAGGGTACTCCCGCCTCTGCATTCGAAAGTCTTGACTCATGTCACAGAATTTAGTGAGCTGATCGTCCCATTTCCATACCGACGCAGAAAAAATTCCCCATCTCCCGCTAAAGGGAACCATGTGTGGATGCGAAGCAGCCGGGAGATAATTAGCTTGAGCGGGAGGAACGTCGCCGCTCTCATTTCACGGCAGTGGTCCGGGCGCTCATCGCGGCGCTGCACAGGAGAGAGAATGAGGCGCGCGCGCTTCGTCATTTTCATACCGCGGAACTACCGTGGCGCCCCCAGCGGAGTTTGCAGCTATCACACCACCTGTCGTGCGCGCCGCTCCGTAGAGGATTCCTAGAGGAAAGGACGGGGGGGGGGGGACCGTAGGAGAGGAGAGAGAGGGGGAGGGGACGTGCATGCGCTGTGGGACGCGGGAGCCGCTCCGTGGAGTAGAGGATTCTTAGAGGAGAGAGGGGGGAGAGGACGCGCATGCGCTGTGGAGATGTGGGCGCCGCTCCGTAGAGTAGATTCCTAGAGTAGAGGAAAGGGGTGAGCGTAGGAGAGCATAGGGGACGGGACGCGCATGCGCTGTGGGAGGTGTGAGACGCGGGGGGCCGCTCCGTAGAGTAGAGGATTCCTAGAGGAGAGAAAGGGGGTGAGCGTAGGAGAGAGAGGTGGAGGGGATGCGCATGCACTGTGGTGGTGTGGGACGCGGGAAGGACGGATGGACTAAGCCCCCTCCAAACACATGCAAGCAAGATTAAGGAATGGGGTCAACCTGGGCGACAGACACCACCTGCCTAGCCATTGCTAAGCAGCCTCTCTGTGCTCTCGGCCATGACTCTGATGACTGTGTTAGGGTTGACGGCCTTCATATTACTACTGTGTTCTGGTTCGCGTAATGGGTGCTTCCCCACTTCATGAAATTGGCCGGACGCGGGACGGGGCACGGGGGACGCGGGACACGGGAGCCCCGAGCATGAGATGCTTCGCATCTAAAAGTCCGTTTGAGCGGCTAGCCCAAATTTGTTTTCTATTTATTCTATTATATGCTTTTTTGTTTGTTTTGATCCTCCGTCTCGGTGTGAGTTTGTGCGCGTAAAGATGTCACACAATCCTAAGCTCTTCTTTCGCAGCGTGTACCTTGGTAGAGGGAACTACCCCGGACACCCTTATGCCGCCATGAAACTGCGAGGATCGACCGGATCACGAGCTATAAGGTACGTAGGTATAAACTTTATTTGATCCATGAAAGAATCATGTGAGGGGTGTGTGTGGGGGAAGTGGAAGCAGGAAGACGATGGGCCCTCGGGCCGCTCTAGATGGCCGGAGACTTCTGTGCTTCGGCGACCCCTCTGGCCCAGCCCGCAGTCCGGAGCTGTAACCCCGGTCGCGAGCTGCGCAGAGCAGCCTCCCATCGCTCCTGGTGTTCTGACCCTTGCCACGGGGGCTTGGGTTTGTTGGGGCAATTCACAAAGACGTGATTGAAGTCGGCTCTGGTGCTACGACACAGGTTGCAGTGAGGAGAGGTTTCGCTATGTGTAATAAGGGAGAGAAGAAAAGGAGTCGTGACTGCGGCCGTTTGAAGTCTGCGCCACAAAAACTGGTCACTTCTGGAAAGAGATTTATGCCATGGGGGGATACGTTAGGCGGGAATTTCGATAAAACAGCGTTATATCGTGGTAGCTGAGGAGTCGATCCCTGGCACCGCGAAGCGAAGGCAGGTCGCTGTGAGCCCGGTTGACGAGTGCTCGGGGTTGGGTGTGAGCGGCCGTGTTGCCTGGGTGTACACTGTGCGCAGGGACCCAGAGGAGAGTGATGAGATGATCAGGCGGAGGAGATAACTCAAGGATTCTAGCAGCCGGTGAGTGGATTTTGAGAGTGGCGTAATTATGAATTGCAGTTTTAGAATCAGAGAAAATATACTCGGCGGAGGAGTGAACAATTGCTAAGGCAATTGCCGCCTCCTCTGCTTCCAGGGATTCTATCGAATTTGGAATGGACGCACTAGCGATAAGGTTTTGAAATCCGCCTACAACGGCTATTGTGAAATCTGGACGATCTGCATATTCGGCCGCGTCTACGTATACTGCTGGAGAATTAGGAGGGAAGCGCTTGTGAAGAGCCGTAGCTCTAGCTTCCTGTCTCGCTCGATTACGTTCTGGGTGAGTGTTTTTGGGGAGTGGCGGGATGCATAGGTTGTTGCTAACAGCGACTGGAAGTGTGTGCGTGGCCATGGTATGACCAGGAACGGTGATTCCAAGTCGGCGCAGGAGTACCTGATCAGTTTCTGTAAGCGATAGCCTTTGATATTGACTGAAGAGATGCGCCTCTACGATCTCTTCCAGAGTGTTGTGCACTCCTAGTTGAAGTAATTTATCCGTGGCTGTCGATTTAGGGAGATGGAGAACAGTTTTATAGGCAGAGCGGATGAGTCTGTTGAGTTGCTCGGTCTCCGTGGGTGAGAGATAGAGGTAGGGGATGGAATAGGTGATTCTGCATAGGCAAAAGGCCGGAATGAGGCGACGTGTGTCTGCTTCCCGCATGCCGCGATGCCGATTCGAAATGCGTTTAATTAAGGAAGCTGCATTATGAACCGAAGAGCAAATTAACTTAATGGTCTCAGCGTTGGAGCCATTGTCGGAAATTTTAAGACCTAAAATTTTTATTTTATTAACCCTGCGAATGGGGGTGTCATCTAGTATGACTTGAATGCTAAAGGTATCCCGCTTTTTAAAGTCAATAATTAGGAGTTCCGATTTAGTCGCCGAGCAGGTGAGCCCAATACTATTGGCGTGCTAAACGAGTGTCGGCGGCCAACTGTAGCTGCTATAACAAGTGCGAATATTTTGACAAAAGTTTGCATTGTGCACTTTGTGCGTCTCCTAGACAAAAAATTGAATTGCATTTCAAGGTCATTAACAGGATTAGCTTGCCTTCATTTAGCTAGAAAAAATAAACCATGTTAAAGAGACGTAATCTTGGTCATATGAAGTGACTGACATGCGCTCAGTGACAGTGTGTTTTGTGAAGCACATGCATTTATGGTATTGTCACTTCATTAGTCACATATCAGCACTAACTTTCCAGGGTTACATGTGCTTATATATAGCATTTAGGAGATGTGTCGATTGTGCAAGACTAATGTAATCGCATTGATATAAGTTGGTTGAGTGTGGTGAACCTCGTTGTTGAATCACCTTGTTTTTTTCCTTCTCGTAATTTTGTTTCACATTATGTTGCCACAGTGTTTATGATCAGTACACGGTATTCTGACGGTTGGCACATTTCTGAATAGGTAAAAGCTCTGGTATTGTGTCCAGGTGTTCTTTTGGACACCTGGACACAGCACACTTGGACACAATACACTGGTATTGTGTCCAAGTGTACTGTTTATTTTTGCCATGAGTCAATACCATGTCGCCGCAATTTTCAGTCCTAAACAGAGCAGCTATGGCTGATCTAGAAGCTAGTGTTTCACGTGTTTAATTACAAAGTAAAAATGATTGGTGTTTAAAGTCCCGAAGTCAATATATGACTATCAGGGACGCCGTAGTGGAGGGCTCAGGAAATTTCGACAGGCTGGGGCTCTTTAACGTGCACCTAACTCTTTTTACAATGGCCTCAAGAATTTTCGTCTCCATCGAAAATGCGTTTAATTACAAAGTGAGTATTACTAACATTCGGACCCCTTTACACTAAAATACTAACTTCACTGGCTTCGAAAACTTTCCGAATAGTGGTAGACAGGACTGGATTACACTTCCGGCGTTGTTTCGCATTTCTTTACCGTCGTGTATTTCTCGCTCTCTGTACGTTAAGTGAGAAGTTCACAAGGAACAATTAGCAGCACCTCAATTTTGCATTTCTTTCGTGTTTTGTTAAAAAATCTGCAAGAAGTACAGTCAAGTGTGAGTCTTTTAACAATACATTTATTTCTATGGACACAGAAAGCTTAACGGACTTCTTTTTGTGTGTAGCGAAGCCTTGGAACTTATAAATGGGTTGCGCTCTCGAGCACCTTCTAGTGGGTCATCTCCAAAGAGGACGCCGCTCGCGCTGAGAGTCCGTGCCTGGCCGTGGCTGTCGCTGACGCATTATCGCTGACGCATTATCACTGAGTGCCGGCAAATAAACACCTTAACATGTGTATTATTTTCAGGAAGCTATTTCTAAGAAATGAGCAAGTGTTGCTTGCCCACTTGTTTGCGTACAAGACAGTGTATTAGGGGAATACCCCGCTGTGCCTCACTGTACACCACCTCGAAGATTTCGTACATCTTACAGCTCTTCGGCAAATACTACTTGTATTCATACCTATTGTTATGCATAATAGTGCGTGAAATCTTTCCAATAGGGTGTGCTATCAATATATGGCATTGTTTAAAACGGCGCTGAGTGGAACCGGCTTTATTCCTCAAAACTAATCCTAAAATGGACAGTTGGGTGAGTTCATGTCTATTCAGAGTTCAAGAAAGTGCGAAAAAAACAACAGAGCAGAGAAACGAGAATGAAAAACATAGGACGACGCGCTACTGGCAACTGAAGTTTATTACAAACCACTGAATTGTATACGCACATAGTCAGAAATATTTACAAGATTAAAGAATCACGCAGCCGCAGAATGAGTACGAACTTGACAGAGAGCGTTCAACTTCAGTAGCTAGTACTGCGTCGTCCTGTTTCCTTCATTTCTATGTCTATGTGTGCTGTGTTTTTGTTTTCATGCTTAAGTACTGACTGATTTACAGGCTCTATACATGCGTGTTCAAATTATGTTCAACCTCATGGAATACCAAGTCCTAGGATCCAATATTCCAAGGCACCAGCCACTATTTATAGGAAAATTTTAATTTTAGCATGTGATTGACCTACTTCAAGTAGACTTTACAGCCATGGTTAATTTTCAATGTGGTAATTATGTCACACTTAAAATTCTTCACTTCTTTGCCATGAAGAAAGGAATTAAGATGAGCTTTCTATTTTGCAGATGGCACTGGCTGGCATGGAAATATTGTAAACATACTGTGCTAATTAGCTATAATAGAAACGTTGGTGTATTGCAGTTCTGTGATAATGCCGAGAAGTTTTCAAGCATAGTTTCTGAAAATTACGTTAGTTTTCAGATAAGTGTGAGTGAATATGTGCAGCCATATATCCCCTTCAGGCGCGAACTATAATGCACTGTCTGCAAACGTCTAAATTTCGCACAAGATAATCCTAAAGCACTTGATATTACATTACACGAAGAAAAATTAAGTTAAATGTTGTTTTTTGGAAGCTTTGCTAATTAATCTTAATTAAAGTTTATTTAAGTATTTATTTATTCTTCAGCCAGATATGTTCCAGTATTAAACAACAAGACGGAAATCTTCAGCTCGAAATGCACACGCAATGTGTTTTGGCTGTGTTCATTTCGAGGAAAGAACAATATTACGCATGACGTTGGTCCCTGAACGGGCCACGTCGAGTGATCTGTCAAGAATTCTAGCTGACTGTTTCGCACTACATTCATTTCCACAGTGCGTGGCATCAGCCGGGTTTTTATGGGCCAGTAACTTTAGGGTATCAGCTTGTTGGTGTCACGTCGTCGTCACGGTCCATGATAACCGGGTGTGTGCCACAAAAATTTGGTAAATCCCACTGTGCACATTATGAGTTAAATGTTCGTCGCCTAAAACTGTTTTCCTTAGCAGTGGGGTCTTGATCTTGGATAAAATTTACTAAGGCGCTCGTGGTTCTTAACTAAAACCAGAGAGACAAACGTCGATTTCTACGGTAAAGAGACCTGTTTGAAACACCGCTTTTGAAACATGTGTAAAGTGATGGTGCTTTAGTTGCCACCGGTTCACTGAAAATGAGGAAGGCAACAGAAAACCTAACGAATAGCCGACGACATTAGTGGAGCTGAAGCACCCATCCCTATATGTCGTAGGGCATGTAGGGGAGATGAAGTAGCAAAAGAAACAGAAGAAACTTAGGGTAAGCTGCATTCTGACACATTTTTGCGACGATGTTAGTGGAACTGATATATCCTTCCCTAGATGCCCGGCTTCAGGCTTGGCACTACTAGTGCCTCATCAAGGAAATCTCTCTGAAAGCAATGTGGCGAATTACCTCGGTCAGACCCTACTTTGTTTTTGTTTGTTTTAACCTTCGCAGAATGGCACATACGCACTCTGGGGGATTGGCCAGGATTTGGTAGTTTTAGATTTTGTGTATAATTTGAACTATGTTGACTGCTAAAGAACAAATGAATAAATAAAAGAGAATACTGTGTAATATATGAAATAAATACTGTTTTAACTGTGCGATTGTGCTAGTAGACCAGACAGCCGAATTAACCTGATCAGAACAACTTCGAATATATTTGTTGGATTCTAACGCATTTATATATATATATATATATATATATATATATATATATATATATATATATATATATATATATATATATATATATATATATATTCCACTTATCGAATATTTGTAGTGGTCAAGATTATAATGGAGTACGTTTAGACGCTTGAATGTAATTGCAAACCGCATCTAAAACATCCCTTTGGCAATGTCCCAAACCTGAGGCACCAAAACTTAATATAATTTCTGCAGTTAAATTTTAGGCCTATCTTTGAAAGCGCTGTAACCAGAAGTCTTCTTCTAATACATGCATATCTGCGACATGTCAAAAAATAATGTTCAATATTTTCTATTTCCCCGCAAAATTGGCAGAGGGGCGATATCGCCAGACCAGCCCTATGTAAATAAAAGTTCAAAGGGGGCACACGGCATCGAAATCTGGTGATCGTAACTTCTGCCTGCCGAGACTGAGTCCACTGAGACTTCCTCTGCTTCTTCTTCTTCTTCGTCTTCTTCTACCTCTCATCTCCCATTAGCAGCGATTTTCCTGTGGGAACCACCGGCGCACACTCCTCTAAGAAACGCCGGCGCAAACACCGGCTCACATTCCCCAGTTTTTTTTGGTGTTTTGTTTTTCTGTTCTGAAAGCAAGCTTTCTTTGTTATACTGCTCCGAATTAGGCATTCGGTGCTGAAAGAATCCAGATTTTTTCCCCGTAAGCTGATGCAAATGAGTTTTCTTCCTCCAAAATAACATAAATTTCCTGGTCTAAAAATTGCTACGAATCTTATTTTGCCTGTTGCACACATAGAAATAACGCTTCTTTCTCCGAAATGCTTCTGTGTTAAGAGTCCCAGGAGCGGATTTCTTGGATGTGTTATCGCAGCATAAGCGTTGTATGATTGAATAGTTGGAGTGAAGCTGCAGTTCGCTAACTTTATGCATTTGTTCACTGCGACGTTCAAGGTCAAATGTTATGGGAAAATAAATGAAAATGACACATCAGGAAAGGTGGTTCGGCAAGAAAGTCTGCATGCATGTTACTAGTTGGTATTGTTGCAGGAATACCTTGGTTTGGGTGAGTTGGTTCATCATTTGAGAAAACGTGAAAAGCGCAAACGACGAAGACGAGGCACATTCAACAGGACTGGCGCTTGACCTTGCAATTGACGTTTACTTGAAACGAAAAACATAATATACCCGCGCATCAAGCTTGTACCTATGCACACATCATCCCACAAGAGATTACGTGGGTCAATCTCAGAACACTAAATTTGAAAAGAAATCATCGTGCAGCCAAATGCGTCGAAAGAAAAGCCACTTTATTTTCTCGGAACGCCAAAGATGGGCAGCTGACACACTTATCACTTGTTTTGTTTATCAGGTGTGCCTCGACGATTTCGCGTCCTGCTTTCGTTCTGTCTTTTTTTTTAGAAACGTGGTGTTCTGAAATAAAGGCGTACAAGCACATTGCTTGCAGCGTTCTGCCAAGTGGCTATCGAATCCCTTGCTGGCCCCATTATTGTGCTGTCTAGCCTTATCGTCAAAGAACTGACTAGTATGCCCAATATAAACACGACCACAACTCAGAGGTATCTGGTACAGCATATTTGCGGTGTACAAAGTATAAAAAGTGTTGTGATTAGTGTGATATCGCTCGAGTGTTTTCGTCTTTTGAAGGTTACAGATGGCTGATAGTTTGCAAGGTACTGGAAAAAACTAAATTGATATAATGTCGGTTAGGTACCTTCTTCAAGTTGTGAGATACTTTATGAAGGTAAGGCATCGCATGCACCGGCCTTTTGTCAAGATCTTTTGTTGCCCTCTCTTTGGCAATATTGATTTCTTAAGCAAAGTCTCGCAAACAGATGAGACAACACACACAGCAAAACCTACCTTCCTTACTCTATTAACTTGCTTGGACACACTTGGCTCTATCTGCTGCACGCATGATTAGTGCAAGGCATTCATAATACAAGTAGAAGCTATGCCTATTTTAGTAGCTTAGAATGGGCGCTGTCGAAGGTTAAAAAAACCTTTTCATTGACCTAGGGTTACAACTCCAACAGGCGTGACTACATGATGCAAAAATAATCTGAAGGTCTATGAACAGGATGAAATTTTCATTCGGCAGTTCAAACGTAAACCTGGGGCCTTCAGAACGGTTGATGAACAATGTGAGACAGTCTGCTACTGCATCGTCAATGCAAAGACGAGGTGATCTTTTAAGGACTGTTAAATAGTCGTCTACATACCTAAAAATACGAATGATTGGTATTCTGGTCAGCTGCGCAATTACATGATTGTCAACCGATGTCAAAAAATGTCATATAGTATGGGGGGCTATTGATGAGCCAATACAAATGCCCGTGATTTGAATGAAGTAAGAGCCACTATGAATAATAGCTGTCGAATGTAGATAGAATTCTAACAGCGTTATAAATTGCCACAGTTCATGAAGTGGCTTTCCTTTCGACGTATTTGGATGCACGATGATTTCTTTTCAAATTTCATGTTCCAAGATTCTCCTACGCAATATATTGTAGGATGATGTGTCCATATATACGAGCTTGACGCGTGGGTATATTATGTTTCTCGCTTCAAATAAACGTCAGTTGCATGTTTAAGTGCCAGTTCTGTTGTATGTGCTTCGTATTCGTCGTTTGTGCGTTTCAAGTTTTCCCTAATATGCATCGATTTCACACCGGCATATTTGGGCATCCATACGCACCTTTCCGCAGTCAGTGACACTACGTGAACAGGTGAGGTTATTGAACGCCTGTTTTACAAACGTAATACACCCTTGAATCCAGGAAAACAGACGCGAGTGTGAGCGCCCGTCATCAGTGACTCTACCGTCTGACATGACTGAGTAAATGACTTAGCAAACGATACCCAACGCGTGCGGTCACCACAAGGGTTGGCTATGCATGCTGTACGTACACTAATTACAGTACAAGTGTCGCATGAAGCCACGTGCAGTAAATCAGAGAACGGCGGCTGCTTTCAGCACTCACCCTAGGAACGCACGCAGTAAAAGCGGTCTTGAGTGTGGAATGTCTTGCCACGTGTGGCGTAGCCGGCTAGTAGGGTCCGACTTTTGCCTTCAGACGCGCTGGAAGTACCGTACTACACGTTAAATTTGAATACCTTTCTGGAATAAACGAAAGCCAACGCACTCAGTACGTTTTGGTGTTCACGTGAATACACCTTGTTTCACGTTTTCCCGCGTGGCCGCACGCTGCTCCCTCAAGTTCACTCGAAGTCACCGGCGGATATACAGTGGAGCGTGAGTCCCGGATGTCTTGACAATTCCTCTTAATATTGAATATATGCCCAACCACCCCTCCCCTAGAGCAACGCCTATCAGACTCTCCCCTAAGTGGATTCCGTCTACCGAGGAAGCATACTGTATACGCCCCTGCTGGAAATGCTATTGAATTAGTACCTACAACAAAGTGCATACGAAAATGTACGATGAACTCATGTTGTTTTTATTACATTGAATTATCGTATCAGTCATGTTTTCATTGTTTAGTAACGGCGACCATTTCCTATCAAACCATATTCTGTGTTGATATCTATGTTTTCTTGTATTTTTGATAAATAAATATTCCCTTCCCATGCTGTTGCCATTTAGTGTTTTTGATGTTATAATGCCGTTAGGGACCCTTTAACTATTTTTTGGGTCCCTAAAAGTGTAAACATATGTACCATAAAAATAATGAAATAAATTTCAACATTTCAACTTCAAAAATAACGGCGATCTCGCGCCTGCCCAGTGCGGACGCAATCGTTTTTCAAAAACCGTGGCCCTTGATGTAATAATTGATTGCATCACCTAGGAGTGCGTTAAATTGTACGTAAACAATTATCCGGTAATTACATAGTCTCCACTCATTATCTTTTACGAATGCATGAAAACAGCACATAAACTTAAAGAGGCGCATGGTGCCCATATACACTGCTCCAGGAAAGTAGCCCCCTCCAATAGTCAACTACACCTCCAAGCCGACGCGAAAGAATACAGCGCTACCATGGCCGCGATACGCGCGTGTTTCGTTCCAGCAATGAGTAGGAATTTCGCAAGAGACATGAAAATGCCGACAGGGCTGAGAGAGGAGATTCAGACGGCGATAGCGAGCCGCAGTCCCCGAACGTAAGCTACATGGTCTATATATGACGTATAGGGTGACGTGTTGTACATGACATCCAATCGCAAGACGCTGCGTAAATGTTGCGCTCTTCCACGACGATGCTTCGCGAGCTGTCCGGAGGCAAGTGACCCACGCAGAAATGCTCTCTCCTATTCTCCAATGCTACCATATTAAAGTGGTCAAGACGAAACATAAAGACAAGTGAAGAAGCAGTGACTCCGTTTTACTCTTTTTCTTTTACATTGTTCACGTTCAAACGCTTTCAAATAGTCGTGAAAAACACAAATAAAATATAAATTGCCGTCCATATTATTATGTGGTCCATGGATTGTGAAATGACATAAAACGCGTCTTACATATGATATTCTGCGATGTTTTTGCTCATTAGCGAGGAATATGTTGCTAGCTTCCAGATGGCTGTAGACAGTTGATGCATTTACGCGTTTCATACTCACGGACAGATATTCTTGGCAACGCAGAGAAAGCTACGGTGGCGGAGAATCTTCGCATGTGCCATTACGCGAAGGAGTCCGGTATGGCGCACATCTCTCAGTGCTGTGACAAGCGATGGATACCAGCTTTTCGTATCAATGTAGACGCCGCTTAGCGTTGGAGATACGCGTAAAAGCCACGCCTTTTAGAAGTGTGCAAACACGTAAAGGGACATTAAATTAAAACTAATACAAATACCTCACTGGAGTGAGCTGCATCGTGTCTCAAAGAGCTACAGGCAGAAAATAAAGCATTATTTATTATATCTTACGTAGAAAGCACGGGCACAACTGTGGGACTACATTCATAATTAATACGATATGCGCAATTGCGCGTATCCTATTGCTAATGCTGTGTAGACTGGTCTTCATGTCCAAGAATATTTGTTCGCGAGTATTCGTGGCGAAATCGCGCTATAGGCGGGAGCAACGTCGCTGCGTTTTTGTGTATAGGAGGTCGGCGGCGCGTATACAGAAGTACGCAGACGCGCTTTGCTGTAGGCGGTTTGTGTCCATTGTCGGCGAATAAAGCGCGTTGACTGCAGCCTAACGGTGATATATACGACCTCCACTGCCACATTAATGCACGAAGCCGAGCTAACGTACCTATTATGATCGAGGGAAGCACAATCTACCAATCAATATGCCACTGGCCTTCGGTCACAGTCGTGTTTTGCACAGTGCTCAAAGTTTTTCTTGCTTTATTTGTAGGTGTTTAACGTGTGTTCTGCATATGCAACATCAGTAGTGTTGCGCTACTGAGACAATATGTGTTTACTACTTGATCTAGCGGCTTCAAAAATAAAAGGAAGTCTATATGTCTGCGTAACTAGATGAAGAACTCAGTCCACTCTGCTCTTATGCTTGCATGAATACGTGTGCTGCTACAGAAATACATGGCTTGAGGTCTTTTTTATGGCTAATCGGCCTTTCTAGGCACTCCATCATGCGTTACGGTATCACAAGGATTTCGAAATCACCAAAACTACACCAGATGGCGTTAATAAACTTCTGCATTCACACCTCGTAATTTAGTATTTCGTTTGTTTAGGACGATAGCAAATGCAATATGTCATTTGCTTTAACGACAAAGTGGCACCCTCGTTGAAATTATTTTAGGGTATGGTTGGTACGGTTATTACACCTAGCGCAATACCGACACGTGCACGCACTCACTTATCAGAGAACACACGTCTCTGATGGCTAAATGCTTTTGTACATTGTATAGGGATGTGTACAACCATTCGAAACTGTGCTGACACCAAATAATAAGCTGCCTTCTGAGGACGTGCATGACGTACGCACACATGCGAAGTCGCTTTCATTAGCAGACGGCGGAAGGAACGATCCACACGGCGAGGTTTCTCCCGCTCGCCGCTCGGTGCCGACATTGTTCGATCTCGCTACCAATAGGCACCGTCCACTGACTATAGGGAGCTGCGTTCCTCGCACTTGCCCACTGGCCCGTCTCAAGTTCACTGACATTGGCCGTTAGGGGCACGCAGAAAACAGGCACACGCACGCGTCTCCCCGTGCAGCCCTGCCACAATCCGTCCTCTCATGCAGGGCGGTAGACGCGCGCATCACATTCCGTTTTGAGCTAGCCCGCCTCACTATTTTTTTTATCCGCTAGCCTTTAAGTTCTGGCACTGCCGTCACGCTGGAAAACACGACTGCACGGTGCCTATAGCATTTTCACGCTTATGGATGCCAGCTATAGCGGATGGTAGTTTTCCGATGCGTATTTTTACCTGACCTGATTATGGGTATAGACTTCGCTATCTCTCACTCAGAAAAATACACTTTAGTACTCTCAAATTCAGTACTTCATTTGCACAAATGATGCGTTTGTAAACTTATCTAATATAAAAGACTGCGAGGTACGTAAGAGGCTAATTTTATTTGCATTGCGTTCGCAAATATTTCACCAATGGTGTTTGACTTCATGGCATCTTCTTGCAAAGTTTAATCTTCTTAAATACTCCGGCTCTCTTTGCGTCCCATTCAAACCTATCGTAACACTTTCCATGTGCCTTGTTTCCTGTTTTGACGCGGAGTTCATAGTCATTACCTAGAAAAAAAGTGGTTGGAGTTTTCATTGAGCTTCAACGTATACTAGTTTCAAAGTCTATTTTGTGCATAGACAAGAGCAACTAAAAATTACAGACATTCAAGGCGACGCGACGCCTTAATTGCTCTCTTGCATATGAGCACTCCTCACGGTTGACGCAACCCGGAGCACAATGTTCACATGTGGACGCATGTTGTTTCGATGGCTTTTTGGACTAATTGCTAAGATGGATGCAGATAAATTGCCCACAGGATGAACTGAAGCTACTGCAGAGCCAAGGGGTCTTGACCTCACCTCAACGTGCTGCGAATGGCTGTAGGAAATCAATTTGCCAACATCACTATTAAGTTCGAAGAGTCGTTCTTCGTGCTGTTTTACAGGACAAACATTAAATGCGTAATTTCTTGGCACGAAATTAACACAATTTTCTGCCAACGATTTCATTCTTCATATGTAAAAATGGAAAATGACTGACTGGAGAATAATTGAATTACACGCTAATTATGATGAATTACTGATTTACGTAAAAACAACAAATTGGTTGAAGAGCGAAGCTCTTTAAGCTGCCGTTAAAACGTGCGCGTCCCACGAAAAGCCACGGGCCGCATTCTTAAAAGATCGCAAAACGCCACAGTCGCAAAACTGTCACCTTTGGTGCGCGCTGATTAGCTATTGGGCGCTAAATAATAGAGAGTTTTAATTTGGCGTTTTTACGCTCCGCTCAGCAGCTAAGCGGAGCGGGAACGCGAGTGCGCATGCGCCTTCCGCTACGGCCGTAAGCGGGTTAGCGGAGCGAGGCCCACGCTCCGCTTACGGGCTGCCTAAGCGGAGCGCGGAGCGTCGCTGCCGTTTTCGCAAGCGGAAGGGGGACGAAGCGCGTGCCCTCTCTCGTGCGTGCAGCTTCAATGGTTTCAATGGTGAAGACGAAAACGGCGCCACGGCACTCGCGTCGAAAGAGCAAACAAAACAAGGAAGGGTTGCAGTGGATCTGGAACGCAACCTTGCTGGCTTTCGGGTGGCTATTATCAAGTCAGTGCTTGCTTCTCTGTAAAGAAAATATACACCGCCAACATATTTAAAGCGCACTTCTAATTACGTGGTGAACAAAACAATTCATACGTTCTCATTTCGGTTTGTAAATGCGACTAAATGCTTTTCTCTTTTTCTTTAGCGACGCTCAACATCACCAGAGGGCGCCGTAGCTGCTAAGGATCCGCTACGCTAATCCCGCTGCCGACAACGCACAACTAAAACGAGAAAATCATCCGCCGCTCCGCGGGCCAACTCGGAGCGGAGCGGGCCGTAAAAACTCCAAACTAAAACTGTCTAGTATTACGGCGTTTCTGACATGCCTGTCCATAAACGAGCACGCCTTATCACCGTCGGTTGGTGGGAAGTCTAGCATTTCAGTGACATAGACGGTGGCTTCAATAGTCGGTGACAAGCTAAAAATAAATAGTAAACCGTAACGCTGTTCATTTGTATTATGCGCGTCTTACTACCGCTCCTCTTTATCTTGACGTAACGGTTAAGACCATCCTATGAAAAATGCCACATGGCGCGTTTCACGAAGACAGGCGAGGTACCAATGCACTGAGACCCTATAGCCGTCAATTCGATTGTCCTGTGGTGTTTGCTTCTTCCAGAAGAAACTCTTTCCTTCTGTTCATCTTGAAATATTTGCGCAAGCACACGGGGACACAGAAGAGACACACAAACGGGCGCAATCTAACAACTGGTTTATTTTTTGAAAAACGTTCACTTAATAACCCTCAGAACTGCGCAATTTGGTCACAAAAAAAAAACATTGGAACTGCGCACATGGCACAACTTATCACATGCTCACTGAACAGCAGACAAGAGTGAAAATTTCCTTCTCAAGCAAGGCAACCGATGGGTGGCTAACACACTTTTCTTTCAGCTTGTCAACGTGAAAGGCCTGCATTATTTCTCCGGAAGTAGTTCTGCTTCGATGCCTATATTCCAAGGTAGTGTTATTAAAACAAGACGAATAAGTGCACTCATTGCAATACAATGCTAAATGTTTACTAGGGCGACCTTTCAGACTCAACATATGCTCCCTTAGCCTCGTGTTAATGCATCTGCCAGTCTGCCCAACATACACATGACCACACGTCAGAAGTATACTATACACCACATTATTTGCACATTTAACAAACTGGAGCTTGTGTTTAATGCTACATTCCTTTCGTACACTGCTCAGTTTGTCACATTTCTGGTTAACCAACGCGCACACTTCTCCGATTTTGTTTTTGGCCGAAAACAGCACCTTTAAATCGTAACTTCCAGCTACCTTTTTTATTCTGTGTGATAGCCCGTGTACATAAGGGGTTGCTACCACCTTTGAAGCTAGAATCAGTCTGGCCACCCGTTTGCAACAATGGTCCCGTTCCCTGTTTAAGCTTCTTTAATAGCTTGATATCTACAGCCAGCATCACAGATAACAGGTACCCTTGCGTCCTGGAGCCAAGCAACCTGTTCATGAAACGAGCTATGAGCAGCGTGAATACAAGATTTTAACAATGCAGACCGAAAACCAATTTGTGATAATGCCATTCTTGACCAGATTTGAATGATTTGAAGCAAAATTCATGAGCGGTTTCCCAGCCCTAGGCGAAAAGGTCCAACACACGTGGTCTGCCAAAAACTCTAGGCTTCAGATCTAAAAACTGCAGCTTCTTTTCAACCGGTACTACAGAAGTAAATGTTAATCCCTTTCCTAGATAATTAAATTCATTTAATACCGTTTCTCTGAAGTCCTTCTTTTGCACATCGCACCCCAAAATTAAGTAGTCATCCACATATCTGTAGATTTTGTAGACTACACCTTGTAAGCACATTGCCAAGTCTCGATCTATGCTGCCCATGAAAATGTCACTAAAATGTCTACTTAATTTTGGGGTGCGATGTGCACAAGGAGGACTTCAGAGAAACGGTATTAAATGCATTTCATTCTGTTAGTAGAACACCAATGCCTAATATGAATCGAGCTCCGGCCTCTGTTCCCGCACAAACGAGCGGGGAGTCACCACCGCCTAAAAGGAGGGCGCAAGAAAAAGCGGAGGAAACTAGTGACTTCTCAAACAACGAGGTTAAGGGATTGTTTAAGGAAATGTTCGATGGACTACAAAAGCAAATTACTAACATGTACGTAGAGATGAAACAACGAAATGATGGACTCGAGCACAGAGTAACAGCAATAGAGAGCGCGCAAAAGGACGTTAGGTCGGCTGATGCGGGGCCGGTTAAAAGCAAGCCGTATAGCCGACCACCCACAGGAGAAAGTTGCAAGCTCACTGGGGAGGATCCCATAAACAAACATGGCGCCACGTAATCAGTACAGGATTTGGCAGTGGAATTGCCGCGGCTACCGTAGAAAACGGGGAAATCTGCAGCAATTCGTTATCAACAAGGAGGCGCCAGATGTCATCGCCCTGCAGGAGACCGGGGGGGACGGCAAAATTATCGGGGTACAAATCGTATAGTACTTCAGGCGAGAAAGGGACTGTGACGACTCTAGTAAACAGAAATCTTGCGGTTGTGGAGCATGATACCGGGATGCACAGCATAGACCACGTCCTAATAGAAATAATCCCTTCCCGTAAGGGAGAGGGAAGCCTATTTGTGCTTAACATTTACAGTCCACCCCGACACAAGCCGAAGTTTGGTCCACTTTTCCGCAAAGCGTTGAGCATAGCGGACAGACAGGCTTTTGTAATTGCCGGCGACTTTAACGCACCGCACGCTGCTTGGGGATACACTACGGAGAATATTAAAGGCCGCAACTTATGGACTGACGCTCAACACGAGGGCCTTACGCTGATAACGAATCCTGAGGCACCCACTAGAATAGGAAACAGCGTAAGTAACGACACGACACCGGACTTAACATTTACGAAGAACGTCACCGATTCGCGATGGGTAAACACGCAGCAGAATTTTGGCAGCGATCATTACATCATAGTTACAACGCTGCAGGCAGGCCCTCAGAGAAAGAAAGGCAGGAAAATGGCGCTCGGTAGAATGGGACACTTTCCGGAAGATCATAGAGGAAGCTGCGGAGGAGACCATACTGGATATAGAGAAATGGGTGGAGACACTTCAACAGAGTGTAAAGAAAGCCACCAAAATCGTTCCTGAGGAGGCGGGGATGGCAGGAGATGGACAGCAAACTACTGCACATGTGGGAGGCAAAGAATAGTATCCAAAAGAGATGGAAGGGTCAAAAGCACAATCGTAATTTAAGAAAGAGGGTAGCTGCATTAGACAAGGAGATAGAAGTACATGCGAATCGGCTGACCCAACAACACTGGGAAGACACGTGTAACTTGATGGAAAAGGAAATGAGGCTGTCCAAGACTTGGAACATTCTCCGAAGTCTCCTAGACCCGCAAAGCACAAAAACTGCACAGAGGCATAATCTGCAACAAGTAGTTCATAAGTATGAAGGAACAGAGGAAGAGCTCTTCCACGAACTACAGCAAAAGTACTTTGCAGACACAACGAAAGAACCACTTCCCGAGTACAAGGGGCAGGAAAACGTTAAACTCGATGCTAGTATAACGGAGGCAGAGGTTAGATTCGAGCTCGCTCGACTAAACCCAAGGTCTGCGCCGGGGCCCGATAGAATAACTAACAAGACACTCAGAAACTTGGACGACGAGTCCATTAAGGCCCTAACTGAGTACATGAATAGGTGTTGGGAGAGTGGAACCATTCCAAGTCAATGGAAGACTGCCCAGGTCATTATGATTCCGAAGCCGGGAAAGACACCACACTTGGATAACCTTAGACCGATTTCACTTACGTCATGCATCGGCAAACTGCTGGAGCACGTCATCCTTACGGGTCTCACTCACCACATGGAGGATAACGGACTCTTCCCACACATCATGATTGGCTTCAGACCAAAATTATCAACGCAGGACATAATGTTACAGCTTAAAGGGCCCGTCAACAACCCCGAGGTCCAAAAATTGTTATAGAGAGAAATATGTGCACTTTTGCTATGTGAACCTGCTGCCGCAAGAATTTTACGAATACGCGCAATAATAAGGAAGTTACAGGGGGTTTGAACATCCGTTTCAGCTGGTTTCAAATTTTCGCGCGGCCTCGCCACCCTTCTCCGCTTTAGAAATGGGGAGGCGTAGCCCGTCGTCGTGACTCCGCCCACTTCGGCAACGTGACACGACGTCAGTGATACATCATCGGCGCGTAGCCAACGACCGAGCAGGGCGTCCCCCCACATGAGCACGTGTCAGCGGCGCAGGGAGGAAGCGCGATGCGAAGAGACGACCCTTTCCCTAGCGGTAAAGTAGCGAGACCCCTCTTTATCTCGGAGGCTTTTGTTCTGGCAATACCGCTTCTCCCGGTAGTCTCGGGCTCTACAAAACGGCAGAGGGCAGCACAGGAAAATGAAAATGCGTACTGCGCGGCCGAAACTGCATCACCGTAGGGCCAAGGCGCTGTTTCGTAGGGCAAAAGACCAATCGACGAGCTCAGTGCCACGTCAGGTCGGCGATCGCCGACGTGACGTCACTGCGCGTACAAGGAGGATGGGTCAGGTGTAGGAAAGCAGCGCGGGAATTGTTTTTCGAAATGGAGGGTCTGCGCGGCACGCAGCGCTGTAATATTCGGGAAACGTGGTCGCCGCGGTCTACTGTACGAATTAGCGAGCTTGTTTGGGTGGTGTTAAAAAAAGTAGGAGCCTGTTGACGGGCCCTTTAAGCATAAGATACTAGACGAGGGGACCCGATCTCTAGACTCTAAGGTTATCCTTGGCCTCGATCTCACTAAGGCCTTCGACACCATCACACATAGAGCCATACTAGAGAATCTTCATGGCATTGGGGATAGGACAGCGCACCTACGCGTACGTGCGGGATTTCCTATCCAACCGCACTGCAAGAATTGCAATCGGAGGCAAGGTCCGAAGAGAGAGAATTCGGCAGTAGGGGCGCGCCACAGGGTTCGGTGCTGTTTCCCTTTTTATTCAATGTGGCGATGATCGGCCTACCCGCAGAACTCGACAAAATAGAGGGCCTCAGGCATAGTGTGTACGCAGATGACATCACCATCTGGGTGACAGGTGGGAGCGATGGCAAAATTGAAGAGATATTACAGGAGGCCGTTAACACGGTAGAGAGATATGTGGAAAGTAAGGGGCTGAAATGCTCTCCTCAAAAGTCAGAATTACTCATTTATAGACCCACATGTAGGGGGGACGAAAAAGCCTCCAGGAGAGGCCAGACATTGCGATATTCGCTGGAGGAAATAAAATACCCACGGTAGCGAACCTACGAGTTCTAGGCCTCCGTATATCTGAGAACGGCCACAATGGAGAAACTATAAGGATATTAGAGAACAGCGTTTACCAAACAATCAGGCTCATTAAAAGAATAGCTAACAAAAACTATGGCATGAAGGAGCACAATTTAGTCCGTTTAATCCAAGCCTTTGTCGTCAGTCGCATCGTGTATGTTGCCCCATATCTTAAACTACACGCAGCCGGAAAGAGCAAGATAGAGTGTGTCATTAGGAAAGCGTATAAACAAGCATTAGGTCTACCGATAAATACGTCGAACGACAAGTTCTCGGCGCTAGGACTACATAACACACTTGCAGAGCTTATAGAGGCCCACACGGTGGCACAGTATGACCGGTTAACACAGAGCCCCACGGGCAGACATATATTGTACACAGTTGGGGTCACGTACGACGTCCAACCTGGGGTCAAAAAAGACATTCCGCGGGAACTTAGGGGACGTATCATAGTACCTCCATTACCTAGAAATATGCATCCTGAGCATCACCAAGAGAGAAGGATGGAAAGGGCGAAGACATTACATAAGAAATTTAGCAACGCTAAGGACGTGGTCTATGTAGATGCAGCGGAATACGAGAATGGACAAAACATGGCGATAGTAGCTACGAATATTCAAAGAGACTCCAAGGTCAGTGGCACTGTATGTACACGAAAGGCAGAGGTGGCGGAAGAGGCGGCTATAGCACTAGCGCTAGCCTCCACAAAAGCCGAAGTCATAATCACAGACTCTAAAACCGCTATTAAGTATTATGCTAAGGGCAGAATCTCGCCAGAAGCGCTAAGGATTCTAGCTAACTTTCGCGACGAGCGGGTTGTTCATAATATATGGGCGCCTGCTCACTCCTCCCTCCCCGGGAACGAAATCGCGCACGACCTGGCTCGAGAAATGGCCGGCTGAACAGGTGCAGCGCGAAGCCTGCGGACGGACAGAGACCGCATGGTTAGTTACGAGGAAATTACAAAACACTACAGACTAGGAAGGGCCCGCTTTCCCACGGCACACACCTCGCTAAGCAAGCAGCAGGCGACGGCATGGCGCTTCTTACAGACGAACACTTTCCCGAATCCGGTCGCTTACCACTACTACTACCCAGAGCTATATTCAGATGGGTGTAGGTTTTGTCAGCAAAGGGCGGACCTAAACCATATAATGTGGGCTTGCGACAGATCGAAAGCGCAAAATAGAAAATACAGTAATGGAGAACAGTGGGAGACCGCACTGCTAAGCCCGGACCCTGAAGTGCAACTCCAAGTCCTTCGGCAAGCCGAGGATGCCGCCAGAGCACAAGGACTCATGGCTGCCACCTAGGGAAGGGAGCCCATTCTTCCCAATCTTGCCGTTTTTTTTAAAATAAAAGTTATTTCCTCCTCCTCGTAGGCTGGGTGCTCCTGTTCACTGGCGTTAGCACTGCCAACGAAATGCCTACTGTAAATTCTGCTGTTATCTGAGGGATTCCAGTCTGTTCCATCAATGCTGCTCAAGAAATAACGAGAAATAAACAATCTTCGCGACTGTGACTCGGCTTGAAACAAAAAATTGCCATTTGCAGACCATGCTTAACGGGTGTATCGCAGTTAAAGCAGGAATCAAATAATGTTCCATTCTATGGGCACCTCTCCCATGGAAAAGACGTGTAGCAGCCTGCACCGAATAAAATGACAAAACTTGCGTGTCACGGCGAACAAGTTGTATCCAGCATTGGCGTCTCCCCTCCCGTGAGCCTACGGGAAGCGATAAAACTTTGTTCCAGGTGAGTTGCTGTAGCTGTATTGTGACAGCCTACAACACACCAAACGTTGTTGCTGCTACACCGAGCCATGGACCGACCGCCAAAGAAGAAACGTGTCGCAAAACTGCGGGAAAACGCGAAGCAACTGGCACGAACACTGCCACCAGCCGCGGCGTTCGAAAGCTTCTATCACCCCACGGACGCGCGTGCCGCCGCTAGAGGCGTTCCCGTCAGCGGAGAGTTAAAAGCGCAGTGTGCCCATAGGACTTGTATGGCTCGCGTGTCGCTTTTCAATGCTCCGCGTAAACCAGAGCGCTTAGTTAAGTGGCGATGGGCGATTCCGACAGCTGACAGACTGTTGGAGCATACTGACCATGTGTGCGCGAAGCATTTCCCAGAAGGGATCTCCGCAATATATCATACAGAATACAAGGGAAACGTCCTCATGCACACCAAAAAGAAACTTGTGCTCTCTTCAGATGCTGTGCCTGGCATTTTCCCGGGCTGTCCAAAATACCAGTCCGTGCTGCAAAAAACCAGGAAACCTCCGCGAAACCTCCTTGTACACGGCTTCGGCCGCGGTCTCCGGAACGGCAATCAGCCTTCAGTTGTGGTACATTGTAGTGAACCATCCCCTGTTGTCAAGTGTTTTCTTTTGCGGGACGCTGGTAACGTTTTCTCCGCCTAGAGTTTTCTCTTCGATCGATGTCGTGGCTCCGGTCGACGCAGCCGCGTCGTCGTCAGCCATCCTCGCGCGTTCCGTGGAAGCACGAGCAGCAGCGAGAGAGAGAGAGAAAAACTTTATTGGAGGTATATACATAGGTGGGAGATGGCCCGGTGCGGGCCACCCCTTAGAACCACTAGGTGGGCTCCTCTTTACAGAAGCCCATTGGCGACCAACGCGACTCGGGCTCGGTTGACCAGGGCCTTCTGGACTCGCCAGGTCGGAACAGCCGAGCAGGGCTGCCTCCCAGTGCTCCCGGGTGGGGTTCGGTTTTGGGGTGAGGCGAGGGGTTGACTGGCATGCTCACACCATGTGGAAGATGTCCGAAGACTTCTCCGGCACAGTGCGGGCACTTTCCTGTACAGGCAAGGATCGAAATATTTTAAAACTGCCGGGCACAGCAGTGTTTTGGTGTAAAGGCGGAGGAGTAAGTGTTCCTCTGCCTTTGTAAGGCCCTTACAGGGTTTAGGATAAATTGCGTGGCCGAATCGGTAGAATTCAGTAATTTCTCGAAACGTTAAGGCCGGATTAGGTTCGGGATCCATTTCGGAAGGGTCTGAAGGCGTTACCCGGAGAGTGAGCGCGCGGGCAGCGGCGTCTGCCGTTTCATTGCCTTCGAGGCCCATATGAGCTGGAGCCCATATGATCATGCGGGACGCGGGGGGCCCCGACGTAATTGCTGTTTTGTAAAATGCGATACGCCAGGTGAGGGACGTACCCGTGTTGAATATTTCTGCAGGCCCCTCTCGAGTCGGTAATGATGACGCGCGAGTTCAAGTCTGCGGCAGCTAGCGCGATGGCGACATCCTCCGCATGTGTTATGTTCTGTGCTCTGAATGTGATGCCATTCACCGCGACGTTTTGGTGGACGACTGCAGCCGTGTACCACCCCCCATGGTGAGGGCCTGAGGCGTCCACGTAAAACATGCCGTGTTTGTTCCCATAGTGGCGGGCCAGTGCCTCCGCCCGCGCAAGGCGCCTGCCACTTGGTCGTCACGTGTCATGTTGGCCGGAAGAGCAGCGTTCCGTCGGGCCAACGGCTCGACTCCACCTAGGCTTAGAGCAGTGTTCTTCGCCTTGGATCTTCAGACAAGCTGACTATCGGGAAATAAGCAGTTTACGGTTAAAACTGGCAGTTGTTCCGTGTACGAATACGACCGATGAGCGAACCTCCTTAGAAATTGGACACAAACGACTATGTATGTTCTTTATATACGTACAAACATTGTTTTCTATGAATTTTACTGCCGTTTATTAACGCGAACTGTTTTTGCGCCGCGCGCCTTGTTTATTGCGCAACGCGCGTCTTGCGCCGCGCGCCTTTTTTCTTTTTTTTTTTTTTTTTTGCTGCGCCGGCGCGGGGTGAGCACAGCGTCTGCTACTACCTTCGAGAAAGCGGCCGTAGAGCGCTAGAATGATGGTTGTCATTTCACAATCCACGATGAAAGGTGGTGAAAGTGAAAACGACCATTATGACCAGTTGTGCACAGAGTTTATCTCTTTTATTTTCACCTGGAATTTCTGGTGCGCTAGAACCAAACGGCTCGGCGTTCGGCGCGCGCGGTGTTTCATTGTCTTTTTGCGTGGGCGCCGCATCTATGTTGCAGGGAGCTTCAACGCCGACGGCGGGGTGCGGGCCTAAGCAGTTTTGCTCCTAAAACCGGTTATCCACCGACTGCGCTTGATTAGTAGAAGACGATGGAGTACTTAATTGGCGGCGACAGTGCCGTTTTCCGGGTAAGATGAGGCGTCGAGGCAGGAGCTTATGCGAAACACGTTTGCTCCGTCCGGCCCCCTAGCATCGTTTAGGGGAGAGAAAATACACTTTTACGGTCGACGTAACACTTCAACGTTTGACATTCACAAACGACAAATCAGACGGGTGTCCTTGAGAAAAAGCAACAGCGCTTTCGTTGCCATTCGGAACGGTGATGGCACCCATGGTCTGAATATCTTCTCGACAGTGAAAGCGCTTCCGCGCAGTTGATGTAGAACAGAGCGGAGGAGAAGATTCTCGTTTGCGTATGTCGGGTAGTAATACGACAGGTAGTTCAATAGTTTCATCGACGCCACAGTCGTTGCACTCGGCGTTTTCGGCCATCTCAATCTTAAAGGAGTAGGCGTTGGTGAAAACTACGCCCAGACCCAGACGGCACAACACGGTACCTTTTAGATGTGAAGCATCGTAGAGCGGGGTTTAATCCGGTGGTGGTGGTGGTGTGCGGCGGTACCACCCTTACTGCGCATGCGCAAACCCTTTCAAAAAAATAAAAATTAAAAACCTCATCTCCCTCTCCTATAGACATCCCTGCCCGCGGCGTCCACACTCCCCACTGCGCGTCCCCCCCCTCTCTCTCCTCTCCTACGCTCCCCCTCTCCCCTCTAGGCATCCCTGCCCGCGGCGTCCACACTCCCCACTGCGCATGCACGTCCCCCCCCTCTCTCCTCTCCTACGCTCCCTCCCTCTCGCTTCGCGACGCCGACGCAGGCAGCGTCTGCTAGCAAGTTTCTTGGTTGAAAAAACCCATAGAGTTTCCTATAAATACACTAGAGGGGAACTCTGGCGCTAGTGTCGATGGGGGCTGCAACACACGGAGCTTCAGCCAGCATGGGAATCATGGGTAGTACACAAATTTGCCTAGTCTTGCCTAGTCTTCGTTCTTTTGGCTGCGTATGGCCCGAATTCGCTTTGCCGCAATACAAAGTTCAACAAAGGTTTAGCAGTTACGCTTCACCACCTTCACCTTTTAGGCTCACGATTCAAATAGGGTCACGAAGTTCACAACGGTCCATCCTTTTATCCGAAACTGAATGAAAACGCAACAATAAACAAAGCCACAACTGCGTTTGAACCCGGGAAGCACGAAGACTAGGCAAATCCGTGTACTACCCATCATTCCCATCGTGGCTGAACGACCTGCAGCGCCAGAGTCCCCTCTAGTTAATTTTAGGAAACTCTATGAAAAAACCGACTGCTCGCGCTGCACAACCGTTCACTGGCCACCCCGTATATATGGCACTGGATCTTGACCTCCAAGGTGGTGCCGGTGGGAGAGTTCTCTTGTGCGTTGTTGAACAATAAAAATTCGCAGCGTGCGCGTTAACTAAAAGTGGACTGCGGGTCTCTGTATCCAGTCGGAGTCTTCTGTCTCTGATTGCCCATTAGCAGCGATGGGCATGTTCCAGTAGGAAACCCCGGTCCATCACTGCGTGCTTTGCGCCTCCCCAGGTTTCTCTCCTTCGCAACGCTGCGATGAGCGCCAGCGTCAACGCCGCCGCCAGTGAAAGCGTCACCGCCCGCTGCTTCGCATCTACACATGGTTCCCTTTAGCGGGATATGGTGTAATTTTTTTTATTTTTTGCGACAGAGACTTCCCCTTAAGGCATAATATTTTGTGTGTATACGTGTATGAAATGTGTGCCGTAAGGTCAGCGTTGTGTATTAAGTGAAGTAGTGTCTTGTGGAATGCGTTGTCATGTAAACAGCGTTCATAACTGGTCGTGTCACCGTAGCGAAGGCCGACTTGCAGAAGGCGACGGGAGTGTTCCGACTGCAACCCTTGACATGTCCATATAAGATGGTGAGCATCTGCTTGCATCACTGGATCGGGACAGTACGGACACGTAGCACCAACTGGTAAATGCGACCAGTTCCACGTTCTAAGGTCCAGCCGGTCTAAGGGCCACCGCTGGCCGAAGCCTCCTAAGCACGACTTTCCTCCGCCCTAGTAAGGTGGCGGGGGAGAGAGCAGAGTCCACGGGGGGGATAAGGGCGCGTGTATCCTGCCGGAGAACAATTTTACGGGGACGGAAAGAGTGTAGGAGTTGAGGCGGAAGGGGGGATAGATGGAACGCCTGTATTAGGATGGCAGTGGGCCTGCTGGTCAGCAGCAATATTGTGAGGGTGCGCAGCATGGCCTTCAATACAGTGTACCCGGACGCAAGCCACTGTTTTACGGTTCATCTTATGTATCGCTTCGCAGATTTGCACCGCTTTGTGAACGTTCTTGAATTCCTGGATTGGATAGCTGCAAAGAATGAGTGTATACGTCAAGTTCGTTAAGTGTAGGCAGCTTAGAGGTGGCCTCCCGCACTGCGTCATGGATGGATTGAACTTCTGTTACCAGAGGATTGCCTTCCGTAGATAGATAACGCTGATGACCACTGATGAGGCTATGCGTAGTACTCAGGAATGATGTCCTCCCGCCATCTTCAACAGCATATGTAAAGACTTTGCACACATTAGTGCATGGAACTTCGATGATAGAGCGATCGTGAATAATACCTGATATATCGCGGCGCCTAACTTTGTTGTCTTATTATATGTGATAGTGGTGATTTCCCAGGGAGGCATTGTATCGGGCTGCTTGTCGATGCAAGAGCCGCGTTGAAAGTGAACATGCAGCGCAGCACCCACCTGAACAAGTTGCTGTTTTATTTCACGGGCTCTTTCTTTTTGCGAAATTAGCTCTGCAATTGTACTCATGTAAAGTTGGTATCAGAGTGACGCGAGGAAACGCTGTTATCGTCCGCATTGCATCATGGCTAATAGTCTCCAACTGTGCCAGCTGCGCCACAGTCAACCATTGAAATTGCGCCTGGTATAGAATTCTTGGCTGCAGAACTCTGCATACGAGCCGTCGCGCTACACCAGTACGAGCTCCAGCTGCTTTTGATGCAACGCGGCGAATAAGATGAAGCGTTCCACAACACTGTACGTTCCTCTCGGGAAATACCAGGGGGTAGCCGCAGTCGTAGAGATGGGATTTGAAGAAAGCTACAGCAGAATCCACACTGACACACACACACACACACACACACACACACACACACACACACACACACACACACACACATATATATATATATGGGTCATTCCATATCAAGTGTACCAGGTCAATTTTCGACCATCTCCGATCCTGCTGAAAAAAATTGTCCACGTATATGTAAGTGGGATAAGTAGTTATTGAGGCGTTATTTTTCGCTAAAAAATTTTGTGTTGTCTAGAGGGCGCTTCGAACTTTGGGCACCCAAGTGAAACTGTGTCGCGCTGAATAATTTGTATAAAATTACTGTTTTGAGGAATTACTACGAAAGAATTTTTCCCATAATCTTAAGGTGCGGATCTTTCATGACAATGATAGTTTATTCATTTTAGTTCTACCTTTCTTTATTTTTGGCCTTGGCGAAAAATTGCAATATGCTGCATGTTTAGCGTATTTTATAAAAAAGCACAGATTTTTTCGTGAGTAATATATTCACATTATGTATTTCATGAGTTCCCATAATAAATGATCAAAATATTTCGGGAGCGTATGAAGCAAAAACGTTGCCACAATATTGTGACAAGGTTGGAAAAAATGGCATTTTGACTCATATTGAGGCTTCATTTTCTCAATGTAGCGGTCCAAGTAAAAATATGGCTTATATATTGTTGCATAGTATCGTTTGTTGGCAAGCCATACAGAAAGTTTCAAAAGAGTAGATTTTGTTTTAAGGGAGAAAAAAAATTTTCCAGCTGAACAACTACAAGGTAGTAGAAAGTTTGCCTTTGCCTCGCCTTCACTGCATAGCAGGTCAGCGCAAGATTCTAGCGGGGGCTTTTCGGCGGCGAATAATGCAAGTCATACAACAGCTTGTCACTTGCATTGGTAATACTGCTGTACATAACGTCAAAAAGGGCCATAGTGCTAATTTTATGGAACGGTATCTTCCCCCCTTGGACCATATCGGGGAAGGTTATATTCAACCGCTTCATAGTCCCAAGGGGCAGAATTATAATGTAGTCCATGGCCTGCAATACATTATTGGGGCGTTGTGTTTGGCTTCTGATAATTAATGCACCTGGTCTTAATAATAATTAACGACATAATTAAGGTATAGTTTACCTAAGATATTTTTATGATGTAACAGGTATAGGCCGATGCGTGATCGCTTATCAGTGGTTTGCATGATGAAATGATGTATGCTAGGTGTACGCGTTAGAGATGATTCGACATCGTGCCCATAAATGACACTTCAGTCACCATTTCCGGAGGGGATTTGAACATTTTCATCACCCTATTTCTTAATTGCCCGAACGTCCTGAAAATGTTCTAATTAAAAGCCCGTCCGGTAATGGTGAGGGGCTTTTATCATAATCAGCACCCTAGGACCTTTAAGAAAAAGGTGGATGAAAATTTTAAATCGCAACTGGAAATGGCGCTTTAAGTGTCATATATAAGCATGATATCGAATCATCTACAACGCGTACACCTAGGATACATCATTTCATCATGCAAACCATTGATAAGAGATGACGTATCGGCCTATACCTGATGCATCATAAAACATCTTAAGTAAACTATATTAATTATGTCATTAATTATTATTAAAACCATGTGCATTAATTATCAGAAGCCAAACACAACACCACAATACTGTATTACAGGCCATCGACTGCATTATAATTCTGCCCCTCTTGGGACTATGAAGCGGTTGAGCATAACCTGCCCGATATGGTCCAAGGGGGAAGATACCGTTCCATAAAAATTAGCACTATGGCCCTTTTTGACGTTCTACAGCAGTATTACCAATGCATGTGACAAGCTGTTGTATGACCTGCATTATTCGCCGCCGAAAAAGCCCCCCGCTAGAATCTTGCGCTGACCTGCTATGCAGTGAAGGCGAGGCAAAGGCAAACTTTCTACTACCTTGTAGTTGTTCAGCTGGAAAATTTTTTTCTCCTTCAAAACAAAATCTACTCTTTTGAAATTTTCTGTATGGCTTGCCAACAAACGATACTATGCAACAATATATAAGCCATATTTTTACTTGGACCGCTACATTGAGAAAATGAAGGCTCAATATGAGTCAAAATGCCATTTTTTCCAACTTTGTCCCAATATTGTGGCAACGTTTTTGCTTCATACGCTCCCGAAATATTTTGATCATTTATTATAGGAACCCATGAAACACATAATGTGAATATATTACTCGCCAAAAAAATCTGTGGTTTTTATAAAATACGCTAAACATGCAGCATATTGCAATTTTTCGCCAAAGCCAAAAATAAAGAAAGGTAAAACTAAAATGAATAAACTATCATTGTCATGAAAGATCCGCGCCTTAAGATTATGGGAAAAATTATTTCGTAGTAATTCCTCAAAACAGTAATTTTATACAAATTATTCAGCGACACAGTTTCACTTGGGTGCCCAAAGTTCGAAGCGCCCTCTAGGCAACACAAAATTTTTTAGCGAAAAATAACGCCTCAATAACTACTAATCCCACTTACATATACCTGGACAGTTTTTTTCAGCAGGATCGGAGATGGTCGAAAATTGACCTGGTCCACTTGATATGGAATGACCCATATATCTATATATATATATATATATATATATATATATATATATATATATATATATATATATATATATATATATATATATATATATATATATATATATGTGTGTGTGTGTGTGTGTGTGTGTGTGTGTGTGTGTGTGTGTGTGTGTGTAGTTAGATAGATAGATAAATAAGGACCTTTACGAAACGCCTCAAATACTTATGTAGAAAATGGGGACAGCCTTAGAAAAGCGCTCCATAAAAACACCTACAATTTTCAACATATCACATAAAAAATCCACATGGAAATTTATCTTCTAATACAGTAGTAAAAGCACCAGCTCCCTTTTTTTAATGGGACGGTTGACTGCAGCATCAGAACGCGGAAGTGTCGCTCATAGAAACGTTCTTATTATTTCTAGTACACCATCACTGCGGCTCAGTCACACAAAACACTTAAAAACTCACGTTTCATGGAATCGCACAATTCACACAGCGTATACTTCAACATAACGGAACATGAGCATACCTCTTCCACCCCAGTTCCTTGTAACAGAGAAGATGCCGCAGTTGCCATCGTCGAAAGCATGCAATAGCCGCTCGGTCGAGAAGGGCTCACCTGTAGGTGTAATAAAATGTCAAATTATTCCATAGGAAGGCCTTTATAACATCAACTACTTTAGAGTTTTTATACTGGTAGATATATCCATTAAAATAGTGAAACACGGTTTACCAGGCACGTGATCTCGTGGGCTCAACAATTAAATGACTTCGAGCGGAACTCTCTGTGAGTTCTTGACTTCTGAGCTTATCTGTCATTCGTTTTATTCCCTGTGCGCGCCTTGCAGATTATGGAAAACATTAGTTACAAAATAAAGCAATGCCATTTAATCAACCAAGGTGCCTCTTTGCAAGAGCTGTTGCACTGGCCCGATATTGTCCCGCGTGATATAACGAATACTCGCGCGAACCGCGCCAGAATGTCTGGGATCCTTCTACATTATTTTAGAATATTCTGATGAGGATGAGCGCGCAACGAAAAACTGGAGTTTATACTGAAACTCAGTCGGAAACCAACTATAACGCAGGAAAATTCAATGCCACAGGTAGAAAATGCCGACGCGCTGTATTGCTGATCTGATTGCCGTCGACAGACGACACTCATGGCTGCTGGCCGATGGCTGCTGGCAGGCTCTGGTCCGGCGGTGGCTTGTTGGGCTGGATCTCAAGATAACCTGAATTAGGTGAGCAGTAAAGCCAGTACTGTCAGCCGCAAAAGTTTGCGGGATCTGCAGCGCGTGGCGGAGCGACGAAAAACTGCATCGCTGCGTCACCTACCGTGACGCGGCGGGTGTTCAGGATATCGGTCGCGGCCTCTGGGATAAGATCCGGCAATAGCGCGTTATCTAAACGCGCCGTCGCTAATCGCTGAGGCCGATAGCCTCGAAAACCGTCACGGTAGGTGACGCAGCGCTGCAGTTTTACGTCGCTCCGACACGCGCTGCAGATCCTGTAAACTTTTGCGGCCGACAGTACATCCATAGAGTAACGTACAAATTACAAGAGTGGTCACTCGGGCCAAAAGCGGCGGTGCTACGCAGCTTCATGTCGGCCGTGAAAGGGCGACACATCACTCTCTATCTTCAAGGGAACGCGCGTACTTGTTATCTACTTTAGTACCTTTTCTAGTTGCAATATGCGTCTGCTTGTCGCAATTCGGCTCTGAATTTATCTTTATCGCCTCCGTGTTATCACGCTCCGTGTTCATGAGCGTTTAATGCAATGAAGTACGGACAGCTGCAGGGTGACGCGATAAAAGATGTGCGATAACGTGGTTCGTGGTCTTGACTTGTTTCGTGTGCCTCTCAGCTTGGCGGCTGCTATTAATAAGAACGCCGTCATTAATTTGCAAAGTGCGTATTGTATTCGTCATGTTAAGCTAACATTTGTCGCTTGTGCTGTTCAGCGCAGAGAGCTTTCTTGTGCTCCTCACTTCGCGCATGTTTGCGAGAAAATCGTGTCTTGGTGCGAGTAAGTGAGTCGCCGCTTGCGTCGTTAGGTTTTTTTTTTTCTTTTTTTTTGTGTCGGTACACGTAGTTCGAATTCAATGCGTGAAAATGTGTGAAGAGTGAAGTTAGGCTTAACATCGTTATTTAATTGTGGTGTTCGCATTTTTCTTGAAGCTCTTGTTACGAGCGCAATTAGAGAGAATTTGTGAATCGAGAAAAATGTTTGTTAGCTGAGGCTACGACTTAATCTTCTGAATAAACACGACTGTCTCGGTAACGCATGCATGGCGCCAATTATTGCTTTGTTTTAGCTGCGGAATCTACTCGTGACTGTTTTTCGCGAAAAGGGGATGTGAAGTGCATCGGAGAAAATTTGGGCTAAGGTGGGAGAGAAGAGATAGCCAACATCCTTTTTTTTTTCGTTCTTTTTTTTTTCAGGTCATGCCGTCCGGAGTCAAATACTACGGCAACTACTGTCACGCTGCGTCGTTAACTGTATGCGTACCTGCGCGTGTACTGCAGTTTTACTGTTGTGTGGGGCCTTTCATAATATCGCCTACTTGTTTATTGCTTCTGTAAAATTTAAACTCAAGATATGGCAGCTGTATTGCCATGTCTTGCAGTGCAATGAACCCACCTCTTCGTGCGCGCATGTAAGTGTGCATGTGCTTACCAAGAATGGCTTGAAAATAAAAGTTTTCGTCTCTTCCAAGAGTTCTTACGTTTTATTTAAAATGTCTGCATAAACACACAGTGGCATCGTTTGCTTGCCGCTCTGGCGGTACAGCTTACACAAAGCTAATCAATGCATGCAAACGACGCCTGAAGAAAAAAAAAAGGTAATTAAAGCATGACCTCTGAGACGAGCACATCCACAGAAGTTGTCTCGGAGGCCGTGTAATTTTTCTAATCTTTAGAACATGGACTTTGAGACCACCATTTCTGCGGTCCGCATCATCTCCGAGGCTGCAAAGGTTCCCCCGGCCCGTTTGGAGCGCTGCGAAACCAAATCAGCCGCAGGGGTCTATGGGAGTGTCCTCTCTTAACTTTTTATATTACTCTATGGTACATCTGGGGCACCATGACACAGGACGATCTTTTCAGGAAGAACTTCGTTTTCTCGGTGGCACGACCTTTAAGCAGAGCACTCGTCTCGTGTGTAACGAGTAGCCCCAGGGTCTCTTAGGTAGCATGACGCGAGGACCAAAGGACCGGGCTGGGAAGATCCGGTCAGTGGCAAGGCAAAAGACAGCGATAACAAAACGTTTAATTAAAAAATTACACCATCTCCCGCTAAAGGGAACCATGTGTAGATGCGAAGCAGCGGGCGCTAACGCTCACACTGGCGGCGGCGTTGACGCTGGTACTCATCGCAGCATTGCGCAGGAGAGAAAACTGGGGAGGCGCAAATCACGCGTGATGGAGCCGTGTTTTCTACTGGAACATGCCAATCGCTGCTAATGGGTAATGAGAGGCAGAAGACTCCGACTGGACACAGAGACCCACAGTCCGCTTTTAGTTAACGCGCACGCTGCGAATTTTTATTGTTCAACAACGCACAGGAGAAATCTCCCACCGGCACCACCTTGCAGGTCAAGATTCAATGTCATATATACCGGGTGTCAGTGAACGGTTGTGCAGAGGGAGCAGTCGGTTTTTTCAACCAAGAAACTCGCTAGCAGACGCTGCCTGCGTCGGCGTCGCGAGGTGAGAGAGGGGGGGGAGCGTAGAAGAGGAGAGAGAGGGGGGGACGCGCATGCGCAGTGGGAGTGTGGACGCCGCGGGCAGGGAAGCCTAGAGAAGAGAGGGGGGGAGCGTAGGAGAGGAGAGAGAGGGGGTTCGCGCATGCGCAGTGGGAGTGTGGACGCCGCGGGCAGGTATGCCTAGAGAGAGGGGGGGGAGCGTAGGAGGAGAGAGAGGAGGGGAGGCGCATGCGCAGTGAGGGTGTGGTTGCCGCGGGGAAGGATGCCTAGAGGGGGGCAGAGGAGGTTTTTTTTTTTCAGAGGGTTTCCGCATGCGCAGTAAGGGTGGTCACGCGGCACACCACCACCACCACCGGATTAAGCTTCACCATAAGATGCTTCACATCTAAAAGGAACGATGCATGTACAAAACGTGTGGACAAAAAATGCCCCCCTCCCCGAAGGGGAATCGTGAGGAAATGCGAAGGCATTTCGCGCGTGCTTCACTCCATTTATATATGGTGGTTGTGGTTCGAAGAAGGAAAAGGCGCCTAATTTCTGCAGCCCGGTCGGGAGTACGGCGCAGCACCTGTTTTTTTATTAGTTTTTTTTATTATATATATATATATATATATATATATATATATATATATATATATATATATATATACCTGCGAGCGAGCGGACGGGAGAGTGGGGCGCAGGGAGGAGACAGAGCGAACGGCGAGAGAAGGAGCGGCGAAGCACTGCACCTACCCTCTCCTACACACTCCACACACACGCGGGCGCTCCGCCGAGCTCCCGCGATGCGAGCGCCCTCACACACACCAGAGCGCGCTCCTCCTCTCCACTCACTCTCCGCTACTCCGCCCACAGCACCTGCTCCGGTTGCTAGGGGCGAGGATAAGCGCGCGCGCCCGCAGCTGTTGCTATGGGAGAGGGAGTGAGAGCGGAGAGATGCGGACACCGACGCATGACATAGCCCGACTAAGAAATGCAATCGCATTTTAAAAAAAGCGCTCAACGCTAGATGGACCGGCCTTTTATAAACGCCGAGACGCTACGAGGCAATACCTAGTGGCGTTGATCACATTAACGCCACTATGTTCTAAGGCACTTGCCCCGGTAGTCGTGCTCGTGATCCAGCCTGTGGTAAATGCTTCTCCGCCGAGGTAACGTTGCTCGATGGACAAGGGTCAGCAGCCACTGTCCGAAGGGATACACAGCGGAAATCCGAAGTGTATGTTATTGGTGACGCTCTGCACAAATGTTCTGGACTCTGCATCGCGATAAGGCAACACAGCATGACCGATCAACACACATCACTGTATGGCTGGCTTCCCTTTTCTTGTGATGATTGTGAGCACTCGCTACTGGTTTCCCCTCGGTGTTCGTTTTCAGCTGCAGTGACATTGCAATGATGGCTTCCCTGTCACATGTCGCTGAAAACAGCCCGGAAGCGCCTGACCATTCTTCCCAAGACCTGCCAGGCTCATTTTAAAACAATCAATAAAGTTGGCAGGCAAGATGAGCAAGATTCAACTGCCCAAAGCGTCTACCAGTACCTCCATTTTCAAACGTTCTTTCTCAAAATACGTTTTCTACAAACTAATTGCATTTTGCAAAACATTCTAGAAAAAGTTTGTAACACATTCAGGCTCACTTGTTATTCACAGCAGCGACGTAAGCCCTCTGCATTACCGTTCATTTTTAAGGCGAAAGCCTTTAATGTCTCATGCTCACGTCCGTCCGGTGTCCGTCCGTCCGGTGTCCGTCCGTCCGGTGTCTGTCCGTCCGGTGTCCGTCCGGATGTCCGTCTGTCCGTCCGGATGTCCGTCCCTCCGTCCGGATGTCCGTCCGTCCGGATGTCCGTCTGTCCGTCCGGATGTCCGTCTGTCCGTCCGTCCGTCCGGATGTCCATCTGTCCGTCCGTCCGGATGTCCGTCCATCCGTCCGTCCGGATGTCCGTCTGTCCGTCCGTCCGTCCGGATGTCCGTCTGTCCGTCCGGATGTCCGTCCGGATGTCTGTCCGTCCGTCCGTCCGTCCTGATGTCCGTCCGGATGTCCGTCCGTCCGTCCTGATGTCCGTCCGTCCGGATGTCCATCTCTCCGTCTGTCCGTCCGTCCTTCCGTCCGGATGTCCGTCTGTCCGTCCGTCCGTCCGTATGTCCGTCTGTCCGTCCGTCCGTCCGGATGTCCGTCTGTTCGTCCGGATGTCCGTCCGTCCGTCTGTCCGTCCGGATGTCCGTCCGTCCGTCCGTTTGGATGTCCGTCCGTCCGTCCGTCTGTCCGGATGTCCGTCCGTCCGGATGTCCGTCCGTCCGTCCGTCCGTCCGTTTGGATGTCCGTCCGTCCGTCCGGATGTCCGTCGTCCGTCCTTCCATCCGGATGTCCATCCGTATGTCCGTCCGTCCGGATGTCCGTCTGTCCGTCCCTCCGTCTGTCCGTCCGTCCGTCGGTCTTTCCGTCAGTGGAATGGCCACACGCTTTCGCCGAACACACTTTGGAATGTACAAAGTGTCCTTCAATTTTTTCTATCATCCTACGGTGAACTTGAATGGCTGCAATGCGAGTCAGAGGCAAAGAACGTTTTTGCCTGATAATTTTTTCTTTCTTTAGTTGGTCGATGACGACGCTTCCCCTTTCTCAATACCGACGGTGAGAAATCCGATTTCTCTTCTACAGAGCCGCGTTGTTTCTTAGATATTACTTCCCGCCCGGAGTTTTTCTGATTAAAAATTGTTCCGTTTGACTCCAGATCTTTCACAAACCCAACGTTGTCGACCTATCGCAAGCCTTCAAAATTTCTACTCGACGGCCGGCAAGACAACTCCAGGCTCTCCTCGCAACGCCTCATTTTCCATCGCAGCTTTGCCTTTGCACCTACGGAGACGCGGCATCAATTCTGGCAACAGTTCTATTTTTATAGTTCTAGCGTCTGGTTCTGCAACGCTTTCTGGCATAGGCTTTCGATGTGCACCTGGGGTATGCTGGCCACCATAGCTGGGATGCGTCGCATGCGTCTATCAAGGCAGTGGAATCATAATTTAGCTGCCCAGGAAGTACTCGAGCTTTTGAGCGGGTGAACGGGCAAACCTCCCCCTGTTCAAAACAGGGTCTCATATTCATCAGAAGCATTTCTGATTAGTTGGAAAATCGGTGGAAAAATTGAAGGAGACTGTACATTCCAAAGTGTGTTCGGCGAAAGCGTGTGGTCATTCCACTGATTATACCATGTCTTTAATCTTATACACTCCCAGTGGGATAACACATAAAACGAATGTGTGCGTGTTTTCTTTTTTTAATTTTTTACCGCGAATCGCAGCGAGACGCGAGACTAATCTTCCTCCGTTCGCATGCGTTAGTATTTTCAAGCGCTTTGCGCATCGTGCAAACGCCATCCGCGTCCCAGCGCTTAAATTGACGGACCCTTTGTAAATTCGAAAGTGTATTCCGTGAACGCCTGTGTTCATTGAGATGGCGTCGGTCAGAATGATTGCAAACGCTGGGCACAGCGACGCTACGCAGGCAAAGCGCGAGCTCTGTAGAGTCCGACGCGACCGGCGTCCGCTTCTGCATCCCGGCGGCCACCTGGCTCCGTGCCAGAGCTCGGGCAGACGGACGGACAGACGGGCGGACGGACAGACAGACAGACAGACAGACAGACAGACGGACGGACGGACGGACGGACGGACAGACAGGCGGACGGGTGGGCGGACGGACAGACGGACGGACGGATGGACAGACGGACGGACGGGGGACGGACGAATGGGCGGACGGTAAGACGGGCGGACTGGACGGACGGGTGGACGGAGGGACAGACGGGAGGACGTGACCATGAGACATTAAATGTTTTCGCCTTAATACTCCAGTGGGTGTCTGGCCGAAACCGCAGCGTCAGATATGAACGCTCCGATGGGCCCCTTGATATGGACGCGCGCGAGAGTTATGTAAACACTGTGCTCCTGCACCACCTGTCGTACCCGCGCACACTCGCCAGTGAAGCTTTTGGCGCTGACATAAGATGGATGAACGACATCCATGGTGGCTGCGGAATCTGCCTAAGCTCTGCAGCACTTTCCGTTTAATATAAATGATTTCATGAACGGCCTAGTCAGCCCTCATTTTTCATCGTCGGCGTGAATAGAATACGATGGTTTTGGTAACCAGTGCCAAGATGCCCCGGTTGAAGTGACGTATAGCACTTTGACACTGATCTTATCGGCTTCTGAGCTTCAAATTGTTTTTTCTCATGTTTAACAGGAGCTTTCGGTAGCGTCTGTTTGATTTCCTTCTCCGGCTCGGCGTCTTTCGCGTTCCCGTGGCACTTGAAAAACTTCGCGGTTCGGAAACACGTCGTGCGTCCACCGTTCACTTTGCTGCGATGCATGGCCCGACGCGTATTTCTTCGTGAACTCCGCGAGCTCGGCCGCTTTTAACACGAAAGTGTTTTATGCCGGGGTCCACCAAGACTTCAGTGACGTATTTACGTCATGGAAATGACGTGGAAAATTACACATGATGAGACTGCAAAGAAAAAATTACCGTCAACGGGAGTTGAACACACGACCTCACGGTCCGCGAGAACAGATGCCGGACACGCTATCCACTGTGCCTCGGTCACACAATCCGGAGGTTTTGCGGAGTGTGTGACCGCCTTTTATATCTGCCACTTTCACACTGATCTTGTTCGGCGGGGTGTTGTCGGCGTCTTGGAGCGGGAAATTGAAGTAATAAATAATGACCGTGGCCTCCGCCTCCGTCGCATTCAGCCCGTTTCTAATACGAGAAGTGCAATTTTGTCAACATCTTAACACTCCGCCAGGTGGCGACCTTAGCCCAAGCCTCATAAAAGACTCAGCCCCACTCATAGCATTCATCCAATTCATCCGTAATAAAAATAGCTCTGCGACGCGCGCCTCCGCGTTCCCCGCTTACGCTTGCCCCGAGGAAATCACAGCCGAGCTATAGACGTCAGACTCTGGAGTTTCGCAGACACGTAGCGCCACCTGTCGGAGCAGTTTTGGGTAGTGCAAAGTCCGGCGCCCTTGCACAGTTTGCTGTGCAACCAGGTGCAACTAGCAAGTAGGAAACAACAATTAACCTAAATATTTTGTGTGTTAGCGCATTCAACACTCACAAAAAGAGCTACGAAGTTCTCTCCGCTAGTCGGACGCGCAACCGAACCGCCATGAAGTGCGTGCCAGAACGACGGCGAAAAGAAGAGCAGACGCAACAGTTCTGCGCGCTACGAGGAAAGGCCTAAGTCGACGCTACTGTTGCGTTGTGAATTGCCACGGACGTAAAGGACTTCAGTTTTACCGATTTCCGTAGCTGTTGCACGAAGCAGAAATGGCAGAACGGCGGGAGCTCTGGATACGGGTCGTTGCGAACGTGTTGGGTAAGAGAATTACTCGCGTTCTCCACAGCCGGTCGCATGAGAAAGTGTGATAATGTGGGTCTCATGTTAGTGGTTTGAGTAGCCTTAACGTAGAACTGTGGTAACCTTGACTATGAAGCTCAGCAGAGCCTCAGACCGCGGTGCGCGCCGTGAAGCAGTTAAATGCAGACTGGTGAAGCGCGCAATAAACATCGCGCACTCCCCGACCACACACAGCATCGCGCACGTAGGCATTGAAGGTTCAAAGTTCCGGCTTTAACAAGCAAATGCTAACACGTGCGTCATAAAAGTAAGTCGCAAAATGTTGGTCGTGACCACCGTCAGGTTTTTTCTTGCCCGTGGTCTCCGCGATTGCCGGAGCTATCTCGGAGGCCACGGTTTTGCCTTTCGACACCGAGAAAGTGGACACGCACGTATCTCCATTTGCAGTATATACAAACGGAAGACAACCGTCAACAGTACATTCGGGGATGCGTAATAAAACAGTTCAACGCAGGGGAAGCGAGAGGTGGATGGAGAATGCAACTGCAAAGGCGAAAATCGCCAGGACCATTTGTGCCTGATAAAGCCAGCTTTGTACCACTGATCGTAAGAAACATTGCTCGTGTACGTACTTTATCGCTTTGACATTTTCAATATGCCCAAATATAACGCATTTAGGCGTTGCAGAACGCACGTCGGAGTGTCTCGAGCTCGATGTCATGCCATGCTCGATTGCGCTTGCGAGTTGCAGCACGCCGAAATAACTGAAACATCTTTTGCACTGTAGCCGCAGTTCACTTTTATGAGCACTAGTTTTCTGAAGCGCGGGTGGATTGACGGAAGAAGCTTTCCAGGTCCTTAATTTTTAGGAAACAGCCCTCAACACCAGCGAAAGAGGAGGGTTCTATAGTAGCGTATGCACATACGCTTGCGGACGGCTCTCTTTGCACTACCCAGTTATGGCCAGAACGGCGATGAGAGCGCTGGTGGCGGCGTTTTTCGCAGCACCGCCTGGGCAGAGTCTGACGTCTATAGGAACACACGACACGCGTTGCGTCTCCCTCTAGTCCGGCCGTGTTGTTCAGTAGCTCTTTAACAGGCCGCAGGATGGCTGGCTTAGCCCAAGTTTTGCTTCTGATCGGCGACGCTTTTCTGGCTGTCGCACTGCTTTCTCTGATTACACTCACCGCTTACTACATCTACCACAAAGGTTTGTTTATTCATTGATCATGGACGTTAGTCGTCGGGATGGAGATGTGCCACCAAGCGTCAACGTGGGTGCATCCACGTTAAACGGTGCTATAGCTGCCAAACACCAATATACATTGTGCAAGCTCTCATATATTTATGTACAGGAAACATTCAAATACTTCTGTACGGACACGTTTCACTTTCCTGTTATACTGATTCCGATGAAAGAGGCATCAACCGCATTGTTTTTTTACTGTGGTCACGTCGGGCCTGTCGAAGATTTATAAACGCATTCGGTCGGGAATGTGTCGTAAAAATGTTCTTGACAGAGGAATTCGACAACCTTCTGCATGTTTCCATAACGCGTGTGTAAGCTGGGATTCCCATACTCGTAAGTTAGTCGACCTACTAGAAAAAGTCACAGTTTCGCCACAAGGCGAAGCAATGAATGCGATACCAACAAATTGGAATGTAACGCAGGTTGAGACGTCCAGCGCGCTGCTCACGCAAACATGAAGCACAAAAACAACACGCACAGGACTAGAGCGAACTAACAACATTCACAGCTTGACACTTAACGCGCTGCTCAAACAAAAACGACGCACGAAACGTACTCACAGGTAGAGACGAGCGCGAACTAAGAAGTGTCACAATTCTTACTTCGCTGTGTTTGAAAAGCGTGCTCTTTTCGCAAACGGGGGGACTGCAGCGAGCGAAGTGACCTTCGCGCGATCGGTAACTACAACGCAGTCGTTCCGGCGAAAGGCTAAGGCGTACTATTCTCCCCAACGCGAGATAAGCGCGCGCGCACAGGCGTCTACCCCCCATGCGCCCCCACCGAGCAAAATTCGCGCCCGGAGAGAAGCTCCTGATGGCTGCCGACCGGGCTGCCAGCGTCATGGACCACCACCAAATGAACGCTTGAGCGCAGCGGGGTCGTGCGGGGGGCCCAGGAGCCGGCGTGCTCCAAACTCCTCAGTTAATAATAAAGTTTTTCTCCTCCTCCTGAGAGCGCGCGTCGCGACGAGTGGGGGGCCGGCCTAAAGCCCCGCGGAGCGCGCCCTCTGCGCCATCTCGTAGGTAATGCTGAAAACACGCTGGAAACACGCTGTATATAAATAGCTCGCCGTTTGAACGTTGAAGGACGTACGCTTGCGTGGATCAGCGGTTAGCGCCGCGCGCTGCAGAGCGAGAGGTCCCTCGTTCGATGCCGCGCGTCGGGAACATTTCTCTGAATTATTTTTCTTTGTGGCTTTTATAAATATATAGATACACACACATATACGGGGCATGGCGGCGGCGGCAACGGCGACGCCGACGGCGAAAACCAGCCGGAGAGTGTCCATATAATTACTATCGCAATAAAAAATTCAGAATAGCGCTATTCGATTTGTCTTGGGAACTTGCGACAGTAGCCTCAATATCACTGAAAGTAAGCACGCACTTCGTAAGCAGGCAGGCCCGTAGCCAGGAAATTTTTTCGAGGGGGGGGGGGGGGGGGGGGCTGGCACCTGTTAAATGCCTTGAAAAACACGTATTTTTATTATTTATTCTCGGTAAAACAACCTCCTCCATCCGAATTTCGGGGGGTCCCGGTCTCCTAAGGCACAACCATGGCTACCAAGCCTCCTGCCAGTACTTGACATAAGAAAGACCCTCCGGCTCAAATTTTTTCACAGCGTTTATTATTCAAAAACAGGCATAGACAGGAGCAAATACATCACATTTTCACCATTTATTTCGCGTAGAAGGGGCCATACGTTCAAAGTTCACGAATTTCCTTTTAAAGGTGACATTCTTTTGTAGGACCAGCAACGAGTCGAATGCTCTTCCGTCAATTACTGTAGAAATACAATGTGATGACGACATTTTATCGTGATTTGTGTGTAGAAATGAACGACAGTTGACTTAGTGATGCACATAGCGCCCTGCTGTAAGGCTTGCAAATGCCGATGGAGGTACCCAATAAAAAAACTGTGGCGCTCTTAGCCATTCCAGGAAGTTGAGCTTCAAGTTGTACACTAACTCAACGTACGACTCATCGTTCAAATTAGTGGCTTTCCTGAAACGCTGTCGGAACGCCTCTGCAGAGAGCCTAATCTTCTTCAGTTGACTTTACAACCTCGTAGTCCTCGTACTGATGTGCGCTAAGTCTCCCCATCCCGTCCGCTACCTGACACGACAAAACGGTAAACAGGCGCTGTGGCCGTGATGCCTTAGGAAAAAGGTGGCCCGATTGCAGTCACAGCATAGTATAACATATGTGGAACTTCACTTTTTGGCATTGTCGTTCAGTGTTCACGGGAAACATTCCAATGTCCTCTTGTACCTTCATACTAAAATTTTCTCCATACTAATTATTTCTAAACTTCTGCAGAACGGCGAATTTCAAGCCGGGCGGGCTGCCCCCCTTGTGCAGCTTTGCCCTGTTCTTCCTTGGCTGCGGACCTTCTTTCTTGCAGTGGGCTCTAGCTGGATGGTGGAGCATTTGGTGGAACTTTGGCGTGACCTAGGCCACGTTAGATGCTTTCACGCTCGCAGGAGAGGTTGCGCAATGGTATGACAGGAGCCTTGTCACCAGTGCGCTTGTCTGCCTGACCCTTCGTGGGATAGTCGTAGCGCGGCCAGCAAGTGTAAACTTGATTGGTCTTGCGGAGCTTCGCTGTGCGGCCTTAAAACCCGTTATTGTCACACTGGGCTGATTCTGGAGTTAAACCTTTGTCGACAACCTGCCTCGAGTACCTTTTCTGTGCCGTGTCGGAGAGTTGACGAACCAGGGCAGAGCGTTTCTTTTTTTTTAGGGGCGAAGCTCCTTATGGCCTAGCCTTGTCGTTGTCCTCATCCGTCACGGGGAGAGTCGTCGATGTGTGACACAAAAACAGGTTTAACAATCGACTACTACCAATCATAATGGTGACAGAACCATATAAAACACCTAAAAGCACAAACCCTTGATACTAGTCGGCTACTTAACGTGCACATTATGGACTTTAGGACCCAGCTTTGTCGTCGATGCTCACTGTCCGCTCTCATAGTGGTTAGAAAAGCATTGCTATAGTCTAAACATGTGTGTATGTGAATAAAAAAAACGATCTTTACAATATACGAACAACAATTATAATTGTGAAGAATAAATATAAAAGAACTAGAAGCACAAAGCCTTTTTAATAGTCGGCGAATTCAACGTAGACATTATATACCTTAGGACCGAGCTTTGTCGTCCACGCTTTCTGTCACTTAATGTCATTCGATTTACATTATATGGAGCAACGCTCAGGTAACATATGTGAGACACAAAAAAAGTTTTACAATACGCTAGTATCAATCATAATTGTGACGGAACAATATAAAACACCTACGATCACAAACCCTCTATACTAGCCGGCGACTTCAACGTAGACATTATGGACCTTAGGATCTAGCATCACCCATTCGTCATCATTCACTTCGTGGAGATGCGTGGATTTTTGTTTGCGTGCCGTCAGTAGAGAACGTCACTTCCCTTTCGGGTTGCGATCATGGGTAAGCTTCTCGCAAACCTATCTCCAAAAGATGTTCACAGTTAGGAGGCGCCTGCTCATTTGAAGATAGCGCGGGAGTGACAGCGCCCAGCTACTCAAAGTGCGCATTTTTGCTGTAGTTATGCAGCTCCTTTTCCAGAACTTCCCTTGAACGTTTCCCAGAAGGAAGGCGGGCGGCGAGTTTTCTCTCTGCTTGAGCCGCGATGGTCGGCTCCCTATACGGGCTTTGACTCGGACATAGGACGCAATATGCTCCGGGTTATGCTATCGCCATTGTACTTGATACGGAACATGTGACCGATATTATACGGAAAGTGCAACGGGGAAAATGTGCCTGGACTGTCCTTATTTGCTATCGCAACAAAATGCATGACCGGTGTCCTAAGGAGTTCATGTGTTCTCTTTGTGCAGCTCGACTATAAAATTTTGTTTTTGGGGTATCATAAAACGAATGGACATAGCGCTTAAAATTTTCGGCATCTGTTAAGGGACAAAAGAAGATTTTTCCGACGGTTCGTTTCTTTGTTAGATACAACGAAAACAGCCAACATTACCTTAGGTTGAGGAACGCGTAGGGAATATTAATTCCAGTTTGTTCAACTAATGTGAATTGATTTCGAGCAAAATGCGAAATAATTAAAAATGGACGAATTGGCACCCTTTTAGTAGGTGCTATCTTAACCCTCAACCTTTCAATTACACGTCGGCTGCTCTACCAACTGAGCCACGAGAGGGCTCTTTCTCGTATACTTTGTAGGGCATTTATGTCTTCTTAATACCTTGTAGTGTTAGCCAGTGTTTTCATTAGGTGCAACTAATCAATGATGCTACTGAAGGAAAGGATTTCCCGTCCACTTTATTTTTTTTGTAAACTAGGTCGAAATGAATAATATACAGTTCAAGACAGAACAACTAATGTCGTCTATGCTTTCCTAAGCTTCATGGTCTGTTGGGCTCAATGGTTGTATGTAACAAAGAGAGTAGACCCTGGAACCATCGCCCCTCTTTAGTACCTCCACAGCGGGGCCTCTTTCTCGGCCGACTTGAAGCGTTTGGTTCCCTACAGTGGTTTATTATTCTACCGCTGCCTAGTGCGAAGAACACGAACCGCGTGACGCCCTCTGGCTTAACGAGTGTTCCAAACTCGTCTCCTAGGCCACGAGTGGCGCTCGCTAACACTACCAGGGATTCAGAAGACACAAATACCTCACAAAGTGGACGAGAGAGCGCCCACCGTCGTAGCTCACGTCTTAGAGATCGAATGCGGTAATTCGAAGGTTGTGGGTTCAGCTTCCACCAATGTAAACATAATTTTCAGTCCGCTTTGATTCTTCCTTAGGTCCGAAATCACTACACAAGAGTTAAAGACATAACAAACAATGTCTCCTATGCGTTCCTTATCATAAGCGCATGTTGGTTTCCTTAGTTACAGCATCTATTTAACACACCGATGTTTATACGGTGAACATATCAGCGACGGCAACGCAACACAGACGCCCAGCAGTAGGCCAAAGTTTCCATATTGCATGATAAATAAAAACTTCGCAACATTCGCATGAGAACGTTACCATCTTTCTTTTTAACATCCATTGTATCCAATGCAACAGGTTGCCAGCGATGCCGGTGATTGACGAACTTTCCCACTAGGTGGAGGTCTCGCCTGCGTGGAATTTCTACTGTTAGTATGCCAATTTTTATAGCGGTGTAATGGACACTTACTTGGTATCAGTATAATGCCTTGTAAACTCAGCTGTGAGGCTGTATGTTTTAGTCACTTTATCATATTTGCATTCAGTTGGCCCCATTGTGGTATATAATGTCTTTATTTGAGCATTATCGGAGTAAAACTGGAAGAGAAGTAGTGTTTCGTATTTTCTCAGTATTTCGCAGGGGGGTGTGAGGGAAAATTTCAAATAACAATGGAATCAAAACAAACTACACATTTATAACACCACTTTCTGGCACAACTTCAAATTCCGTAAGGAAGCTATGTATTCTGCGGCTCTTTTCGCAGAAGTGGACGCAAGTGCACTATAAGCGTGGCATGTAAATCACGTTGTACATGACATGCATGTCGTGATTTTCATGCTACCACCTGCAGTTATGTTCTTCATATAGTCACGTCGCGCAATACCCATTTTGGTTATCGAGCTAGCGAACTGGATAAAAGCGCGCCATCAGAGTGCCATGTAAATGGCGTTCTACAGGACAAGCATGTAATGGTGAGGATGTTACCACCTTCCACTTATATTCGTCATACAGTCACGTCACGCAATACTAATTTTGGTGTATATCAAGCAAGCGAAACGGTAGCAAGCGCGCCATCAGCGTGGCATGCCAGTCATGCTGTACACGATATGTCATGATTTTTATATGACAAGTGTGTCATACAGTCACGTCATGCAATACCCAACCTGTTTGTATATCAAGTTAGCGAAATGGCCGTGCCACACCGCGAGCGTGGCATGTAAATCATGTGGTACATAACATGGATTTCATGATCTTCATTTTACGATCTGTTATTTATGTTTGCAATATACATCACGCAATAGGAACGTTAGTGTGCATCAAGCCAGCGAACTGGCCACCGGCGTCCCATGAGTGTGACATGCAAGCCATGTTGCATGTGGCATTTCATGATTTCCATAATACCACGTGTCACATATGTTCGTCATACAGTAACGCCACGCATTGGTAAACTTGGTGTATATCAAGCTAACGAAACGGCCGAGAGCGTGGCATGAGCGTGGCATGCAAGTCATGTTGCACATGACATGTTATGATTTCCATATTACCACTTGTCATTTATGTTCGTCATACAGTCACGTCACCCAATACCAAATTAGGTGCATATCAGGCCAACGAAGCGGCCGCGAGCGTGCTATGAGCGTGTCATGCAAGTCATGTTGCACATGACATATCATGGTTTTCACATTGCCACTTCTCATTTATGTTCGTCATACAGTCATGTCACTCAATACCAAATTTGGTGTATCTCGAGCTAACGAAACGGCCGCCAGCGCGCCATGAGCGTGACATGTAAATCATGTTGTACATGACATACACTTCACGATTATCATATTACCACCTGTCATTGATGTTGGTCATACAGAAATGTCTAATCATACCAATTCTTGGATATATCCAGTTGAGGGAATGGCCGCTGGAGCACCACGGCCATGGCGTGTAAACCATAGCGTTCATGACAAGTTAGTCATGATTTGACAAGTTACGCGCTCACCATGCAACTCTATATGACAAGTTAGTCATATACAGTTGCAGGGTGAGCGCGTAGCTGTTAAAAGAGAACAGAAATTTTTAGGCATAATTCTAAACGCGAAGCTCACATTTGTACCACACATTAAGTACATTAGGGAGAAATGCATTAAGACAATGAACAACTTAAAGGTGCTGTCTTGCACAAGTTGGGCAGCGACAGAAAATTTTTTATGCACCTCTATAAAAGCCTGATACGCACGTGTCTAGATTATGGGGCGATAGCTTACCAGTCTGCAACACAATCCGCCTTGAAAATGCTGGACCCCGCCCACCATTTAGGCATTCGTCTTTCTACGGGTGCTTTTCGCACAAGCCCCGTGGAAAGCCTTTACGCGGAATCAGACGAATGGTCGCTACATATACAACGATTGTACCTGTCTTTTACATATTCTTTGAAGATAACCGCAAGCACTGACCATGCGACATATCCTGCCGGAAATGACACGTCCAGCTGCCAGCTCTTCCAAAACCAACCTACAGTGAGACAGCCCTTCTCGCTGCGCGTACGAGCACTAGCTGAGGAAACGGGTGTCCCATTGCTCGAACACTGCGCAATGGCTCCCACTTTACACGCCCCGCCGTGGAAATGGCAGGTTATAAATTCTGACACATCTTTCATGGATGCCACAAAGCATGTCCCACTTCTACACATTCAGATGTACTTCTGTGAACTGACACACAAGTATACCTGTCCTGAATTTTTTCACTGATGCGTCGAAGTCTCACGCGGGTGTGTCCTACGCAGCGGTAGGCCCATCGTATTCGGATGCCGGTGTTCTCCACCCAAAGACACGCATTTTCACAGCCGAGGCCTACGCAATACTGGCGTCAGGAAAACACATTAAAGAATCAGGAATAACTAATTCAATCATATACACGGATTCGTTCAGCGTCGTAAAAACTATCAGAAAGTACAAAAACCCTGTCATTATCTCGCTATACTCCCTCCTCTGCGTCATTTACACATCGAAACAGCATGTAGTAGTATGCTGGCTGCCAGGGCACCGTGAAATTGAAGGAAACGTACCGGCGGATGAGCTCGCAGCATCAGCCCATGCAAACGCTCCGCAGTGATCTATAGCTGTCCCCGTAATCGACTTGAAACCTTTCTGAGAAAAAAAAGCTGAGGGATTACTGGCAGCGTGCATGGAACCGACAACTACATAATAAATTACATGTAATCAAGCCTTTCCTCAGTGACTGGCCACCCACATGAAAAAAAATTTGGCAGATCCCAAGTACCATGGGAATCAATGTTATGCGAAGCATCCAGAGACAAGATGATTGGGTTGTAATTTTCGTAATGAGCGAAAGGTTCGGAAATGACGTTAAAGATATGTACAAATGTTGTACGCACAGACATATGTTGAACAGTCGCATATGTTTCATATAACCAGTTGTTTACAATGTCGTAACGATGCCAACAGAAACATGGGTATTACCAACACAGAAGCGGTAATCTGATATGTAGCACTTGTGCTTGCGAGGGTGATAGCCCTGGATAGTGCTTCGTGGACCAACTACAGTGGATGGCGCTTAAGTATACAACTGACGTTAACCCGACATGACTGCCTCATGATAAGAGTACATATTTAATCTTTACAAAATTGTATAGCGAGCACTACAACCACAATTGGTGTGTCATCAACATTACGCCTGCATAGGGTCTTTTTCCAAAGCAGTTCCTAGACCTGGCATGGCTCTGTGGTAGAATACTTGATTGCCACGCAGTATGCTTGGGTTCGATTTCTGCTGTGACTCTGATTTCTATTCCTTACATTCATCAAGTCAACGCCGCCTATGTCGTATTTTCTTAACCCTGTCGCCTTTCAATTACCAGTGTCAACGCCACCGATGTCAGTTTCTCTTAACGCCCTCGTATTTAAATTACCAATGTCTGTTCTCGCCGTTCCTTGGTAGATATAAATTGTCAAACACCTGTGGCGCATACCCGCATACCGCTTCCCGTGGTATCCGGGTATGAGCCACACGTGTCTGCGGAAAGGGTTTGACGAGTTACGCGACAGGATTTTCACGTTATTTAAGTCACGACCAGCCAGACGTATTCGTCAACTCATCTTACCCTCCCACACAAATTTTGGTCTACCCCAAGTTAAGGAGGCGATCACGAGAGCACCCAGACGTAGGCTGCTAGATAGACAGATAGATCGGTAGATAGATACGTATATAGAAACGCAAAAATGCTTACAGTACGCAAAGAAATGTTTCTCATTTAAAAATCGTGCTGAGTTATTGTCTTGAAAACAGTCAATTGCCAGTACGTTTCGGCGAAAACAGTGAATTTCTAGAAGCTTTTTCGTCACGTGGGAGCCTTCTGAATTTCCCAGAATATCGTCTGGGTATACAATGTAAGAAAATTTATTCTCAGAGTATTGCTCATTGCTTAAATACCAAATTTGGTTTATATTTTATGCAAAGGCGTTTAAATCAGGCGCTTAAAGCTCAGTAATATTACTGCAATCTTTGTTTTGCCATATACTTCTCCGGAAATTATGCTAAAGTGTTGCTTGTTTTATTTTTTCAATCGCAATATTCGCCTTGTATGGATGCTTGAGTCATAAATAATATGACTAATAATATTCTCAGACCCTTGCCCAATTAATTTGCCCAATTTCTGTGGCACGTAGCCGTTCATGAAGATGAAAGCTTTCGGGCACGGTCCCAAATTTTACGCTGAGCTAGAACAGCTTCGCTGTTATAAAGTTCAATCCGAGTGACAATCGAACCAACGCGTTCTGTGTGACAAGCAGGTGTTCTGCCACATGACTCAATCAGTGCTTGAAACTGTAACGAAAAAAAAAACATGGCTGATCCTTCTGTCACAGGTAGTAGTAGTAGAAAAACTTTATTATATACAGAAACCAGACAGGCTAAAACCCCAGTGCCCCGAAAGGAATATAAGGGTAACAAGCATAGTCTGTCTGGAAGGATGGTGCCCCTATTCCAAGGCCCCACTGGCACGAGCCATCCGTTCAGCTCTTCGGATCAGTCGTAGCTGATCTTCTAGGGCCGGGCTAGACAGCAGCGCCTCCCATTCGTCTCATGAGCCATGTGTCGTGATCTTCTCCATGCTCTGCACACTCCCACGTGACATGAAAAAGTCTTGGTGTAGCTCCACACCACGGACATATGTCTCTATACGCCGTGGGGTAGATCAGGTGGAGAGTGTGCAGATTTATGTAAGTGTTCGTCTGTAGCCCTCGTAGCACGATCGCCTCCGCAGCCCTGAGTCTGCCATGTGGAGGTGGATAGATCTGTCGATTTTCCCTAAAGTATTTAAGGATGGTTGCGTAGCAGGGGTCTAGGGGAATAGGGTCCTCAACTGCAGAGTCTGGAGTGGGCTTGGTGGTTGGTAAAGCCTGGAGCCGTCGCATCCGCATGCTGGTTCCCAGTCACACCCCTCGTGCCCCGGTGCCCATATCACAGTCTGGACGTATTCACTGTGGGGTCCCATCCAGTTCTAACCAATATCCGGAGTGCATGTGCCCCGATTTTGCCTTTTAGATAGTTTCTGCAAGCTTTTTGAGAGTCTGTTGCGATTGTTAATGGCGCATTTCGAGTCGGTATAACACGAAAGTGAAACGTGTCTTCACACAGGTAGTTAAGCGTTTATTGTGCATTGCTTCGCCACAAGGGCGAAGGAATGAATGCTAGAGGAACAAATTGTAATGTCACGAGAAGAGCTGCAAGCAGCTCGAAACTTTCAGCGCCCACCTCAAGCAGAAATAACGCAAGAAATGAGCATACACAGGACGAGCGCGGGCTAACAACTCTACACTTAATGTGCACTGCTGAAAAAACAAAGAAACACGCGCGTGTTGGTGTAGTGTTGGTGTAGCTATATAAATAGCTTGCCCTATGTAATGCCCTCCGGGCCCTTAGGGTATCCAAATAAATAAATAAAACGACCGCACAAGTATCCACAGGACGAGCGCGAACACCTGTCCCAATTTTTATTTCGTGTGTGAGCAGCGCGCTGCTGTCGTAAACGCGGCCGCTGCGGCGAGCGAAGTGACCTTCGTGCACCCTTTAACCACTGTAACTTCGAAGATAGCTTGTGGTGGAAGCACAACACGTACGAAGCGCCGCAATCACGAGATAAGCGCGCGCACGAGCGACCACGCCCAGTGGAGGCGCGTGCGCATCGCAGCGAGAGGGACGATGACTTTTAGAGCGCGCCCTCCGCGCCACCTTGGCGCCATCTCGTTAGTGATGACGAAAACGCGCTGAAGTAGCGGAACTCCGAGGACCGCCAACGATGTATGGTGTATATAAATAGCTTGCCGTTAATACATTAGAGAACGTACGCTCTGTGGCTTAGTGGTTTCGCGCAGCCTGCTGCGGAGCGAGAGGTCGTAGGTTCGACGCCCGACGACGGAAATTTTTCTTCTAGTTTTTTTTCTTTGCAATCGGTATTTTACAACGTCATATCCGTGACGGAAATACGTCTGTGGGGGCTGTGGTGGACCCCGGCATAAAACACTTTCGTGTTAAAAAAGAACTATATGCCAAGGTCATGTAGTGCGAGGACTCTTGTTTCACGCATGCAATATTGCGTGACACATGCGCACAGTTTCAGCAGCTGTCAGAACATGTGAAAGTGCAGGCAGTGAATGGTTTGAAGGACTACCAATGGGAAAGCGCTCAGCAGCAATGACAGTATGTAGATGCGCAGATGTGCTTGCTCCCTTACGGTCACGCAGTGGGTATTTGAGCAATTGGGATGGATGGATGGATGGATGGATGGATGGATGGATGACTTATGGCGCAGTGGGCACTTCCCAATTGTACTTGCAGTGAACATCCTAGGATAGTTTGAAGTGGCAAATTTACACGCACGCAGTCGTTCTTTCATTTTACGTTCCTTTCATAGCTGAGGATTTCAACTAGAAGAGAAGCCACGCTGATGTTTAAGAAGGCAATGCGAACAGGGGCATGATTACGCCATCCCATTGCACCCTTGAAGGCGAAGCTCAAGAGTTCCACAATAGACCTCTCTCTGTTTGCAAACAGCGTGACGTCACTGCGAGCACCCCGCCCCCAATCGTCTTCCTCGGAGCAGGTGCTGGTTGGCAAGAAAGTCCCGCCGGCGGGATCTTTCTGCATAGCAGCGCTGCGTGTGTCTGCATTCCTTCGACAGAAGCTTCTGAGAATTGCTATTTTCTAAAGTCACAGCTTGTGGCGATTTGCTCGTCGCAGAAAGCGAAGGTTCTGCATGTTCACGGTGACTGACGCTTTGTAAAATAATTGCATGACATGGATGTGCACGTACTCAATTAACGTCACGGCATGTGCTCTGCAATTTGAAACAAGGTGCAGCATTGACAGTAGCATGGTTTTTAGCTGCTGTGCGCGAGGTCACGGATAAGATTCTCATTGCGCAAAATTCTGATCGGAGATGAAGGAAAAAAAACGAAAAGAAAAGAAGGAAACACTTTTTGCCGCGCGTTGGAGTGAGATTAAGAAATCCTCGTGAAAATGAAAATGAAGTTCTCCCCTACGCCGTTCCTCATAACCCGATGAAAATTTATGTGATTTTAAACCTGATCAGTTCATTAGATACAAAATCTCTTGCGCAGTTACCTCGCTGCATGTGATGCCTACAACGTGTTTGTATACTTACTTTGCTCCTTTAGATCCGATACACAAACTTGTAATGCGCATTGTCACTTCATAAAGATCGAGCCGTAAAGATACCAAGTATATGACAAACAACAATCACCACTGTTCTCATTAAGACGTATGAGCTCTCCGATAATACGAGTTATACATTTACTGAGTTTGCGTATTCGCCATTGCGAAGCGTATATGCAGCTTCGGCAGTGCTAAAACATGCTAATAGCTCATGCGTAGTCGTGCCTTTCCGTCCGGAGATCATGCACTTTCTTTTTTCTGCACGCAGCACAAACGCTGAGATGTACGCACTCGCAGATGACCGCGTGAAATGCACTTTTACCTTGAATAAAATGTCGAATAGTGATGTTCCGTCGACAACCGTTTACTGTCACCGGCCCACAACGAGTGCCAATGTTTTTTCGCAAACAAAACGCATCGTTATTCACACAGCACACACCACACACAATAATCTCTGTTTCACCGTCAGTAGCCTAAAGGTGAACCAATATTGTCGATGCCTTTCAACGCACACCACACGCCACAATAAACGCCGCACATTTTCGAAGTCGATGCCGCTGAACCTCGCACAGGCCGCCACGTGTGTTCACTTGTTCATTTTAAACAGCCTGCCAGCGTGGCAAAGTTTTCCGTCATGCAGTTTCCCGCACATCTAGATCATCTCTGACACATACCACAACTAATCTTGCCACATTAGGATGAAGTTTAAGCTCAAAACAAAAAGAAAAGCGTGCCCCAAGCACCGCGCGACTGTACCTCGCTGAGCTACCTGCGGTGGTGTTTTGCCAACCACCGCCTTGCACGTGCGCCGGTGACGTCACGGTGTGACGTACCCCGTGAGAGGTCTATGTGTATTGCAATAGCAATTATATGGACACTCTCGGCAGAATTTTGCCGTTGCCGGCGCCGTCACCGTCATGCCCCGGATATGTATGCATGTGAATATATATATATATATATATATATATATATATATATATATATATATATATAAGGCACAAAGGAAAAAATCCCAAGCACCCGACCGGGAATTCCAACCAGTGACCCCTTGCTCCGCATCGCGCTGCGTTAGACCACTCAACCACGCGCAGTACATGATTGAGCGTAATAACGGCGAGCTATTCATATGCACCTTTTACCTCTGGTGGAGGCAGAGCTTGGAGGAGCTTGTGCATATTTTCTATCACGCAATGCTCCTCTATTTTCTTTCAATCAGAAAACTGCCCTTGAGACGCGCACGACAAAGTAGCCTCTCTCTGTACGCACTCGTGATGTACAACTAAAAAAAAAGAACGCAGGGAACACCTGGGGTCAGACGCCACCGCGTGGCAGAAGCCGCAGAGGGGTCTCTCTACGCGCCGTAGTTTAAAAGAAACAGAAATATCACGGAGCGTCGGGTTCTGCATTGTCGGCACTTGCAGCGCGTTGTTCAAACACAAAGACGTAACAATTCTGAAAGTTATTAGTTCACGCTCGTCCTGTTTATACATGCTTGTAGTTCTTCGTGTGACATTCAAATTTCTTGCTATCACATTCATTGCTTCGCCCTTGTGGTGAAACTGTGGCTTCTTCCGAAGCAGTTTAAAACACTGCCGTGGCTCTATGTTGGAATACATCTCTCTAATTCGCTTCCGACTCGAACCGCCATTTTTATTATTTGCTTCCAGCGAGATATTTCAACCACTGAGAACACAGCCGGTACCGCATTTTCTGCGACAGGAACTTCACGCTGTGGCGATATCCCAATTTGGGGTCACAATACACTGTGGCTACCCTGCGGCCAATATCCGCCCACAACGAGCTGCGACATGCACATTTGTGCCACACGTGACCGGTGGTAAGAATTTCATGACGTCCGCAACAGGGCAGTCGCGTTATTCGTGTCATGACCTGTCATGTTCGTCATACACTCATAGGCTACTGATGCCCTATACACTCATACCCTATGCCACTTGTGGTATATAATAAGGCAAGGAAACGACAACGAGAGCGCAAAGATGTAGGCGGCAAGATAGATACAAATGGTCAAAATTTCTTCGGTTTGCAAAGAAATGCTTCACATTGACTATGCACAGCAAATACTATAATGGGTAACATGGGTTACAATGGTTAACACGCGACAGGATTTTCAAGTTGTTCATGTCACGACCAGACAGTGATATTTTCCAAACTCTCTTACCTTCACATACCAATTTAGGTCTATACACCAACATAACGAGGCGATAACGAGAGCACTCAGATGTAGCCAGCAATATATATATATATATATATATATATATATATATATATATATATATATATATATATAGATAGATAGATAGATAGATAGATAGATACGTAGATAGAAACGCATAAGGTGCCTTTAGTTTACTAAGAAATGATTCTCACTTAAAAAACATGAACAGCCGTCATCACCCTCTCCCTGGGAATATGGATGGAAAAGCACCGCCACATGTTCTAAGTCGCGTAGTGTGTACGAGCAACAGGCGAGGGAGCGAGTTCTGCAATGACCACGAATGTTTGTGGACGCCTCTGTCACTGACATTTCTAGTGCGTTTAAACTTCGATAATGTCAATATTAAATAACGTGTTAGTCTACTAATCACTACAGATGGGGATCATATATGCTGCGATGACCTACTGTTCTTGTTTGCATAAAGTGCCCTCCAGTTGGTGACAAGAATAACATGCATTTCTTTTTGTCTACATTCATTTAACATTTGCAGCGGCAAAGTCTTACAGTGGATCCTCGTCGTACAATTCGCCCCCCAAATGCAACATGAATATACACCTTTTTAGTGCGCTACGGAGTGTTACGGAGTGCCAAAGTAATGCGCAGCAGAGCTGAGGCAGTGGTCACTATACACGTAGAGGCGAAAATGTAAATGTCGGTCAGAGCTTTCAATTTATTATTGGTAACTCATTACTGTATATGTGCGAAAAATGTCAACCTATATAAGATAAACCATGGCACAAGTTGCAAGCTTTACTTGTAAGCGATACAGTCGATTCGCGCCAAATTCGAAACATTCATAATGTTGTCAATGGCATATGCAACAACGCAACATAAGGCTTAAGGTGATTTTTTACATAGAAAAAGTAGATAGATCACCTGATTAGCAGGAATATAGGATGTTGCACACATCACAGGTTTCTGTGTCGCATTTTTTTCGTGAGTTAACAGGCGTGAAAGGAGTTAACTCACGTCAGTTTTCACCGCGAAGCACTAAGTAGTACAACGACCTAGTATGATGCCGCGTGCGTAAGCAAAAACGCGTGGTATTCATCCCTTGACCACGGATAGTTGAGTCACAATGCATAAAGAAAGTGGTTTAAGTACGTTAAAGACCTCGATCTGCAATCTACAAGAGACCACGGCGCAGTATAATTAGGTGTGAGAAAGGGGGCGTATATAAATAGAACGTAAAGGACAGGCAACCTTCTCGACATGGAATAGGCAGAATACCGAGCGCCAGGCCGGATAACTAGCTCCACATCAGAAATATCAGTAAGTGCCCGGCGGCATTGGGAATCCACCTTTTTCACGATGCCAGGGCGCATGCCCACTCCCCCTAGCGGAATACTCGCGAAACGCCTCCTGGTCTTGGATGCCTTCGTTCTAGCATTACCACTTTACCCGGCCCCTACCAGAACCCTACCAAAACGGCAGAGCGCAGCACAGTAAAATGAAAAAGGCGGATTGAATCCAGTCCCTCCTGAATTGGTGACGGACGCTGTAACCGCTTCATCAGCGCCGCGGTCTCACAATGCAAACGTGAGGAAGAGCGCATAGCAAAGTGAGCAAAGAATAACGCTGCCTCTAACCTCAATGAGTCTCTGAAACACCTATGAAATGCCATGTCCAAAACAACGCGAGTCGAAAGACAACACACATCGCGGGACAAGTTATTGAACCGTTTCTGCGTCAGCGCGACGCATGGGTCCCATTTTTCCTTCTGCACTGATATTAACATGAATGACATATTTCATCGTTCCAGAAAAAAAAGCTACAACTTTTGCATTCAAGATTTTTTCCTGTGCTTACTAATGCAAAGGTAATAATGGAGCCTCTATTAATGTAACCCGCGACTATACGGGTCGAATTACCGCCTCAGCAAGAAAAATTATGGTTAGGTGCGGAGCGCTTTAGGGCCTCGGCTTGTCGTTCGTCTTTGCATCTCATATGCCGTGGCCACGCTCTCAGTAAAGAGCTCAGTACAGGACATTGCAAAGCTAGCAATGCTCAAAACTGGGTAAAACTAAGTAAGATGGTTTAAAATGATATAATTAACACAAATAACCAAGAAACAATCGCAATAATTACCTTATTGCTAAAAATGCTTCGGAAACCTGACATATGGATACCTGCGTCGTGCAAGAGAGGGCGCCAGCGCCTCCTGAAGCGCGCGACTGCTCCACCCAGCTGCGCTTTCGCTGCTACGTCTGAAGGAGGAAACAACCTCACGGAACTCGTTGCAGACGACACGTATCTTAATGGCCGCAACCAGCAGGAAGTCGATAAAGTGGAGCAAGAATTATGCACATATCGCTCAGCCAGTTTTCCAATCTCCGAAATATTTCTGCTCGTGCCGGAGAAACCCTACATGCTCACCTCGAACGTTCGCGTCATCGAAGCTTTCGTTGACGGGAACTCTATGAACGGGGATCACTGTGTGTCCGTGCTACACGCTTCCTCAGGTTTCACAATAGTGGAGCTGTTTTTTCTTTAGATCGCTATTTCTCTTTCTTTTATATCCCGGCCTTTCTCTCGCCCTTTCTCTCTCTCTACTTCTGTTTCTAGCTTTCAAACAGTATGTCTTTCTCTACCTTTCTTCACTTCAGTATCTCTCTGTCTTTCTTCCTCTCTAGTTCTCTCTCCCTCTTTTTTTTTTCAGCGCCGTGTTCGTCTCTTCTTTGGTCCCTTGTCTCAAATTTGCGCTGTTTTTAAATCCCAAGCATGAACCACCAACTAGCCCAACTTACGCTTCTCTCTCCCTCTTTCGTCCTCTCTCTCCTTGTTTCTCTATATGTCTCTCTCTCTCAATTTCTTTCGCTCACGCTCACTGTCATTTTTTATTTGTCTTGCTCATAGCAAGTTCCCCAAAGAACCCATACAACAACGCAATGACATACTTCCCGTAAATGTATATTATGGAATCGTGAGTGCGCAGCCAAGTTATTGACGCTCGTCATCGGGCCGCGGATAGTCGGCTTCGAATACTGCCTCGCCAAGAAGGTTTATCTTGTTTTCAATGCGAACGCCTTGCCTCATCAGACGGGATAGTTAACCGTCGGCGGTGACCGTCCTACGGCGTCGGGGACGAATGATGCAAAAAATCATCACATGAGGACGTGACCATAAGACGCCATCATGACGTCTCATATCGAAAAAAATGTGTACACATCGTCATGACGTCACAAATTCATTCGTGACGTCATGTGACCTAACGCCACGTGATGGCGTTGTAGCGCCTTCCTTTGGGCGGCGAACAAATTCGGAGAAATTCAAAATTAAAAAATGAGCGCTTGTGTCGTCCCTGTCTGTGCGTGATCGTTGTTTACCATATGCCGTAATGACTTACCAACTAGCCCGCAAATACGTTTTAAAAAATGACGATGGCTCCTGGCAGTCGTACGTGAAGCCACGGCTCGTGTTCCCTGCCCCCCTTATAGATTTACTGACAAAAAAACGAAGATGGCTTTCGCCTTCGTGTCGTCTTAAGAAAATTCGCATGAAACCATGTGAGTGCTTTTTTTTTCTTCCTTTCGTTCTGCCTCTGTGTTCGCCCTTGCCTTCTCCGCCTTCCTCTTCTCCACTTTGCCGAACGGAGTTTTCCGTTAAGGTCGACACTTTCAACTTTAAAGGTAGAGCTCGTTCGTGATAATGATACTGTTCTGTTTTCATTAAGCACGACCACAGCTGAACCTTAGACAGCTCTTCTGTTAAAAACAAAACTAAAATTTGAGGTTTCGCTTCCGCGATGGTCTTTTCCAAGTGCTTAGTTGACAGGTGCACTCGTTGAATTCATACACGTTCGCTCAGAGAGAGCTCCGTGGCCAGATTTCTTTCACAAGAGCACGGAAATGGCACGACACATATGTATATGGCAGCATGTGCAGTCGACATATGTCCCATGCCACTACGAAAAGCGGCTTTCGGCGCGGGGTGTATCAAACAAAGGTGAAACTTCACCCGGGTGTACGACTCTGATCAGGACAGGCGCCAGACGGACGCTGCAGCGAAAGTTTTCGTGGAAGGTTATTCTGTCCTTTGGTCGAAAGGGAGGCCTCCGCGACCGACAGCCATTTAAAAAATTGCCTTTTGAAGACACACGCGGTCATGCGCTAGTTCCTCGTACACAACATACAGGTGTTTCGCCACTCTCTATAATCTGTGAAATTCCACACCATTCCTTGAAATGGATATACGCTTCAGTATTAAAGATACTTAGCGCCGAGAGGCGTTCGTTTTAAAATGCCTGTAACTTAGGAAGTGGGATACCGGGTTAACGCAAGAGAAAAGTTCGGGGTGGTTTCTTTTGCCCTGAAAGGCAAATTTCGGTCGAAGAGCTAGCACCCGATGAACGTCGTCCATGGAGGCATATCTTCGGCTAGTTGCGCGATGCACCTCGGTGTGGGATGTTCTTATGGAACATGGTTTCAGGGCTGTTTCAGTTCTAGTTGCCAAAGGAATGAGCTGAAGTTCCCGCACGATCGTGGTTGCCTTCGATACCGGCCGTTCCAGGTTGAATTGCACAGACAGGTGCTTCTGCAGAACCGGGCCTGGTGACGCACCGAAGGATTTCGCACATGCTTCCGCCACGTCCGGCCGATGGGGGAATCCGCCGAATAGGGCAATAACACCTTCATGTAATATGCGATTCGTAACGCAGAGACTTGGGGATGTTGATCTGCACACACTTGTGGCAATGAGTGTGGTGGTTGTGTTGCCCTACGTCCACAAGTCGACACACAACATAAAAAAAAAATTGGTAAGAGTGCTGATATTCACGCCGGGTTTTCGGCACAAGAAAAATTTGTAAAACTGTGCAAAATGACTAACCCAATGGCGAGAGCAAGTTAAGCATGCATAAAAAAATATGTGGCTTTTTATGAAAAGTTTACCGAAGTCGTTGTCTCCCAGATACCTATTACATGCAACCCTTTATGTTGGAAAAGCCGTTCGCTGCATGAAAGAGCTGCTTTGCGAACACGCAAATAAAGTAAAAAAAATACAAGGCGCAAGTTGTGCGGCAGTGTTCTTCTAGCGCTGTCTTAAGGAGAAGCGAGGATGAAATGATTCGCCTCATTATCGAAGGCCACAACATGCAAAGTTTAAATGACAGATGTATTAGCACAGCTTTCTTCACTTTATATAAGAAGGAATTGTAATATCGAAGTGGCTAGGGATGGTCGATGACCATTTTTAACTGATTAACGATTCGTCGTTCACCGATTTGGCCATTAATAGTTTCATCGAGTTTGATAAAGGTTCTCTTAGTCGATTAATCGATCTATCCATATTGTTGACGAACGCTGTGAAAAAGGCTGAAACATGGTTTACTGTTCATGCAGGACCCTACTTATATGTTTGGTACGTAAAACCAAGATAAAAAGCACAAGAATGTATTGCCTTGAGATGTGAGGTGATTAGTATGGGCTGGTTTATGAGTTGAACGTCCCAAAGCGGTCCAGGCTATGTGAGATGCTGCAATGGACGGCCCCTTGACAATTTCGACCAGCTGTGCATCCTGCGCTGACATCGCCCAGTACGTGAGTCTACTATTCGGCCACCGTCAAAATGCGACCGCCGCAGTCGGGATCGCACCAGCGTCCTTAGGGTAAGCGCCTAAACACCGAAACTCCTGCGGCACCGTGGTGGCTCAAACTTGTTTTGTTGAATACTAAATGTAATAGCAGAAGGAGCTTGATGTGGGCGAGTTGGTGTTGCATACTGTTTGTTGTGTAACCGCGTTTTTTTTTTCATTCAGTAAATATAGCAGGCGCGAAAGGCTACCGAAAGGATAAACAACATACGGTATAAAACTAAAGAAGGCGGGAATCTAGAAAATAACGAACACATTCAGTGGCGATTGTCGAACAAGGAGTGTTCCTGTCATGTTGTGAAACAAGCAACGCCGCAGCAGGCTTGCGCTTACTGGTCGCTTACGTTGAGATTGAGCGTATACAAACGACGTAAGGCGAGAGAAAACACGTGGCACAGCATGAACTGTGATCTCCATTCTTTCGCCATCCTGCGCCGTGTCACCACGGTAAACCTCAAGATATGCAATGGCAAGTAACGCGCCAGTCTCTTTTCTTCAACTTACAGACTGAAAAGCCGAAGGGTGAAACAAAATAGACGAACGGCTCTATTGAAAAGTGAGGTCCAACAAAAATATTCGAAGAGTTCAAGCTTCTAACCCTGAAAGTGTGAGCGGCTTCGGCATTTTGAACTACACGCTCTTTCTTAAAAAGCAAAGGAACAACAAATGGCTGATATATTTCCTTAGCACTGTCACGCTTGAACACTAGCACCGTTAAGTGGTTGACAAGCTCAATGCCTAGCGCTCAGAACTAGCTTCCAGGGGCGTAGCCAGGGGGGGGGGGCTTATGGGGCTTCAGCCACCCCCCCCCCCCGAAATTTTTTCGTATTATGATGTATCGCCGACCAAAAGAGCTAGCTGCGCCGGAAATAATCCTGGATTTTTTTCTATAATTGCTTTTCGCAGTTGAAAAGAAATTTCGTGTGAACATTTCGGACCGCTGGCGGTCCTGTATCTGGCTGGGCAGCTCATGATACCGTAAGAAATATTCTGCAAAAGAAGGCGTAGTGCCTTGTATTGCCATTTTAGCCGTGTCACCGCGAATGAGTAACTATTGTTGACACGCAGGACGCTCTTGATTAAGATATATAGAAGGGGCCTCCAACAAACCTCCACTAGCGGGCCACAGTTACGAAATTTAGTCCCACAAGCACTGGGAGGGTAGTGAAGATGGTGGGTTCCGCGGGGGGGCTGAGAGTATGAATCAAAATGTCACCAAACCTTGCCTCTTGAAAGAATAAAGAAATCCTTTCCTGCATGGGTCATTTCAGAAGGGTATCTGACGTCATGTCTCGGAAAACATATGGATACTCATTTTCAGAATGACTAAAATCTGGACGCCGATTGTGAATTATGGAGTTTTCGTTTCACGGTGATGTTGCAACTTATCATGAGCGCATGGTGTGTCTCGCGCACACGCACAAAACACTTGAGACCACGTCTCTGTAGCTTGCCTGAACAAAGAGCTATTATACGTAGTAAGCGAGAAAATAATGCGAATACTATTTAGCAAACTCGCAGGGCTATTCTCTCTGAAGGTGCGGGTAGCTTGCAAAGGGTCCGCGGGCCGCTTTTTTTGTCCTGGCAATGCACTATATTCTTAGAACAAAAGGCATCTACAAATTTGGGCTGCTAGGTTACGCCGATCAGCGGGGGGGCGCATCCCCCCATTGGATAAGTAAGGGCGGGGGGGAGAGCACCTTTGATTCAGTCCTTAACTGACCACTCTGACGTCAAAGTTGCTCTGATGTATTCAGTGTTGCCAGTGAGCTGACATTATTGAGGTCAATCTTTGGAACACACCCAATTTTTTTTTCCCTGTCCGAGAAGCGAATCCACATCGATGACGCTGCTAAGGAGACTATAATGTACTAGCAATCCTGCTTTGCCAAAAAAAACTTCTTTCTAACGGTTATAGTGCTTCGAACAGCCCTCTTTCAGCCAAAGCATGATGACCATGCTGTCTTGTGCTATATATGTGGCGTTTGTTCTCTTAAATAACCAAATCAGAAAAGGGCCAAATTTCACGGGAGCGTAAAACGTGCTAAAGTATATTTCTCTTTTAAACAAATTGTAATCAATTTGGGACAATTGCTCATCGTAACGTGAACTCAGAAAGGCAGTTTTGAATTGAAAAAAGATAAGCGAAATCCCTTATCTCCTTGGATCACACTTAGTCAGATCCATTAAATCAGTGTTGCTAACAAACACGACCAAAACAAACATCGTGACCAGGTCTAATCTGTTTCATTTGGGTCCTAGTAGCTTTCCTATATTGCTTTCATTCGACAACCTTTGCGCTGCATATCAAGGCCTTCTTTCACTCCGAGACGGTGTATTTGAAATAGAAGGCAATTGAAATGAAGATATTGGGCACCGCTTTATTCCTTGAAAAAGAAGCGATCCGAAACGGCGTGAAATCAAATGAGCTAAGAAGAAGACGAAGAAGAGCTGAAACAGCTTTCAGGATACAAACAAATAAATAAACGAACGGATGAACGAACAAACAAACAAACAAACAAACAAACAAGCATTTTTCTGAATCCCCTCAAGATGCCAAGAACGACAAAACGCTGCCGGCAGTCCAGAATGGTACGCATTTTCCCTGGTGGGACCACTCACTCTACAAGTCTAGTTATCGTCGTTACACCAATGCAACAAAAGGCGGCACCGACGGAAGCACAAGCAAAGCATGGTGTTAATGTTGTCGCAAAATATTGCTGTATCGTTCATTTGCTGCGATTTAGACTTCTTTTACGAGCTAAGTCAAGCCCAAATGAAATGTTACAATCTCTAAAAGCCCAATACAAATTTTACTCTGGGGTACTGACGATAGTAGGCTACAAAAACAAAAATTTTAGCCGCAATATGGATTTGAGGTATTTTGGTGACATGAGCGCACTAGCAAAAAAAATGTTGGAGCTGGCCCGACCATATTGTCCGTAGCAAAAACTGCGTTTTTTTTTTCAGTTTAAGTTAAAGTGGACTTGGCTTTTTAGAAGAAAAGCGCCACATATGTATGATCTGGCTAGAATAGTTCCATTTCTACCGCGCTGTTATTTCGAGCTCAGTTAGTCCGGCGTTTTGCATTGTTACTATTAATAATAATTTGTGGAGTTTGACGCGCCCAGAACCACGATATGGTTATCAGGCACTTCGTAGGGAAGGACTAGGAAAATGTCTAGCGCTTGTGACCTTAACAAGCATTTAAATCAAGGAGGCTCGCGCACTTTCAGTGGCCTCAAGCATTTCGTCTCCATAAAAATGCCACCGCCGCGGCCGGGATGGAACCCACATCATTCGCGTCCGCAGTCGAGCACCGTAACTGCTGTATTACTGCGGTGGCTTGCGCTTTGAAAATTTTGTTTACTTTGTATTTTTTTGTCTTTTATAAATGCGAGTATCATGAGGTCCCAAAAATCTATATTTAATGTATATTCCATATAACCACAGCTGTCTATGTGAGCTACGTTGTCTCGTGACTCAGTAGCGTAATGTTTTGGGATAAGTGGTGTTGAAAGGTCCTGCGTAAAAGCTTAATATCTCATAAAGCACGTGAATGGATGTCATTACAACTCTGGAAACGAATCAGTATGATAGGGGCTCATTCGCAAAACATCGCGTCGTCTGTTAGCATCAGGTAGCATCCTATATTGCTAGGAAATTTTTCATTTCACTTGTAGTTCTAGTTACTCGTTTGCGGTCAGAAGAAGCAGGTCATAATTTCGCTCACCGTCAGTTCATCTCAGCAATACATGCACCTCGCATTATTAAGGTTCGCAAACAGTGTGAATGATTGCTTAGTTTTCGTGCAAATAAATGCTATTAGTTGCACTTTCTAATAAGAAAGCGTAGCAGTATATTTTTAGTGGGGCGTCAGGTGGAAAGGTGGATAAGACTGTCTGGCGGGTAGACAAACTTAGGTAGTATTGCGTTACAATGTGCACTACCAGTAGGTAAACTTGATCACTGTGTCTATGACAAAGCTCATATATTTATGTAAGTCTGCTAGACGTAACGCTGCTCTTCGTTATTGTTTTCTTCAATAGTAAGCTGGCAAATTTCGCGGGCGAGCTTATATTCTAACAGTGCGAAGTACAGCGGGTAAAAAAAATGCACACGCAGCATGAAAAATTGATTCGATCACCGTTTTCTACAGATTTTGACCAATTAGCTTCTCGAAACTAAGATAATTGTGACGTTTGCAGTGAATTCTGCTCGATCATGTAGATGGATCTCCAAACACGAGCGGAAAAACAGGAGCATGCAAATGCACAGCAAAATATAGCAATATTTAAATTTAGTGCATTATTTTCTATTATAATTTATATCTTCAGTAATAAATTTGTGTTTTCTAAATGGCTTAATTCTTCACATAACTCAACTGAAATGATCTAGTGATTGTAACGTAAGTATACGAACTTTCCCACATGAAGCTTTCATATTCCAAAGTCGTAGTAATATTTATTTCCAGTAATCATGCAAAAATACATGATGATTGCGGTGCGTGATAGATCCTGGTGGAACTATTGTTTTAGGTGAACAACTGGAGAGGAAAATTATGAGGGCCTTCTTCTCAGGAAACGTGTGATGCAGCAACGTCATATCAGTAGAATTAAGCGTAAAATATAAAGTTTTCGTAGTACTAGAATGCCATTTAAACAACGTTCACTTTTGCGAATGGATCCCAAGGAATGTACTGCGTTTCCAAAGTTGCATAGACTTTCGTTAATTCACTTCGGCAGCCCTATGTAAAGGTTTAATTGTTTCCTCCGCAATGGCAAGCGGGCACGTTTCACCGGAAAGGTGCTGTGAACGATGAGAAGTGTAAAGGAAAACAAAAACTATGCATTTCATTAGATCACAGTTTTTAACAGACTTTGTGCTGTAACAGCGCCGTCATGCAACTAAGACAGCATTTAAAATGCTGGAGAAGCAGATACGCACCTCTCTCCCCCCCTCTCTCTCTTTATATATATATATATATATATATATATATATATATATATATATATATATATATATATATATATATATAGTTGACATGCGAGCCCCCCCCCCGAACAAAATTCCTGGCTACGCCACTGCTAGCTTCCTACCCTTTTTATCGATGTGTGTCTTGCCAAGAAATGAGCGTATTCTAAAGAAAAGAGCATGAAAGCAAACCAACCAGCAACTTGAGCGGCCACTCAATTAGCACGTGAGAAAAATTGCTGGAATACTACAGATACTGTGGCAATCGAAAACTCCCGATGCGTCGATATAGCTGTGCGTACCAAACGGGAGGAGGAAAGAAGGGCGCCGATACCTTTTTCAACATATTTCATTGTTTTACATGTTCATTTTCATTATTCGCCACTTTCATTATTTTCACCACTTTCAATATAGCGAATTTTCAGAAAAAGAAATAACAGGTCCTCGCGAAACCGCCGATATAGCCAGGTTAATAGCATTTTGTCCACGTATTATCAGTCACTCACGGTGCCTTTATATTATCACGTGACTGAGACGGCGAAGGGCGGTGATGGCGGTAAAAATGAAACTTCGAACAGCGCAGCTGTCTTACTGGCCGTTAGTCCTACTAGTAATCGCAAAAAAAAAATATATATATATATGGGCGCGGCTTTCGCGGGTATGTGCCCCTGAAGAGGATATGAACCAAGCAGCCCTTATTATAGTCATCGATGCCTAATTACAGCCAGTCGGGCACCAGTCAATGACTAATGGATAATAGATGAATAACAAAACAATTCTAGAAAACGCTTCTATGTGCTCAGCATGCCCAACTACATGGCCAAAGGTTAGTGAGAGCGAATCGATAACCATTAAATAGCCAATCAAGAGATAATGATGATCTAACAATAACTAATGTATTATAGACAATTCTTCGATGAGCTTGGCCGGACTCTAGAACTGCATGACCGATACGTTGTGATAACCAATCGGTAGCCCGTGAATAATTGATCAATAACTATTAAATTCCTGCAAATTGATCGTGCTTGCTCTAGCCATGTACTGTATCATATATGAAGGCGTGAGAAAGGGAAGATACGGTGAGGAGCAGGGAAAGAATGTTAGAAGGTAAAGCGTAGCATAGTTTGTCCAGTGTAGGAAAGGGTGGGAAAGGAAAGCCACGATTAGGAGCTTCGCTGCTTCCGCAGTTTTCGCACTAGTGCGTAGCTGCCGTCATTTTACAGCGATGCCATTAAAAAGAATATTTCACAGTAGTTCTGGTGTCGACGTCGGCGTCGGTGTCAGCGTCGGTGACGGCTTCCTTGGTTTTGAAAGAAAAATAATCATCCTGACCGTGACCGAAAAGTACAGAACGATGCTAATGAAATATATAATAAAAATTTTCGGTTTCGAATGAATATGAAAGGCAGACATTTCGTGTGGCAAGCAGGAGTTCTACCATAAAGCCACGACATTTCTTAAAACTGCTTTGGTAAAAAACATTAAATGAATGTCATGTAGTGGAAGGAATCTCCTTAACGCATCTAATATTGCGTGGCAGAAGTGTCAAATCGCGCGAAAGGTCAAAATATGTGAATTGCGCAACAAGGGGGTGTTTTAAAGGCAAACCCATTACAAATTGCTGAGACATATTTAATCATCATCAGCAGGAGAAGCATCAAAAAGTGAACTGCTGCAAAGGTTCGCGTAGTGGGCCGTTTGCTGATTCGTAAAAGGAATAATTATGGCGTAGTAGGCACTTAACCGCGCTTTCAGTAGGCATTCAAGGATACTTTGAAACGGAATGTTACGCGCACAGTCGTTCGTTTCCTTACGGCATGGTTGAGGCATGTACCGACAACCGAACTAGAGTAGCAGTTCAGAAGGCGATGCACATAAGGCCCGGTTACGCTGCGCGTCCTGCTCTTGAAGGCGAAGGTCAAGCGTCCTCCGAGTTTTTTTAAGGGGGGGGGGGGAGAAATAATTATAAAAGTACCCAGGAAAAGAAATACTCAGAGTACTTACAAACTTACAATCGCTGTTTTTAATGATAACTGCTGGGCACGGACATCGGTCATCGATAATGTAATCGTCAGCGGAGCGCTTCATGTTATATACATTAGTGGTGGAACATTCCAGCGTTATCTCCAGCGTTCACTTCAGAAAAATCTCTACTATTCCCGTTTATGTAGCCAATCGTAGCCGAATAGTCAATACGATCTTGAATATTTGCAAACGTCGCGATGCCGCCTGGGCCGAGCCCTGACAACAGTTTTTGCGGGTAAATCCCGATCACATGAAATAAATCGGCAGAGCTATAATGCGAAGCATGCAGCGGGAAGGTGGCGTAATTGGCGCAATTTTTTTATTTAGCGAAGATTAGCGAAATGACGCCAAAGACATGAACAAGTTTTATATGGAATCACACGTGTTGAAGAGTTCCGTGGATTATATAACCAGTTGTTTACAATTGCGCAATGATGAAACGATGCGAACAGCCCACATGGGTATTGCAAACAACAGAAGTGGTAAGCTGGTAGGTAGATCTTTTATTTGTCCGTTATGACTGGAAACAAACGCACGTTTGAAGAAACCGTGCGCATGTATAGAAGGGTCCTTGGCAGTTCTTCAAGGTCATCATCACCGTGATCATTGAGCATCAGCAGCTGGACAGGACCTGTTGTCGGATCCGTTCGTGATCGCGGCGACGAGGGTCGATGTGTAGTGAAGAATGATGTATAGTACTACTGTTGGAAATTGTGGACGTCTACGACCAACTGATCTATGATGCCTCTTGTCCTGTACATGTCAACGAGGCATTGTGATGCCCTGTCCACATGGAAAACGTATTTGGTGTAGTGTAAGCACCAGGCGTTGTAAGAAATGAAAACATTGCGTCATTGTGGTGGACCATATGAGTGGCATTATTGAATTGGAATGTCGAGAGACCACGTGCCAGCTGTCCATATGAATGAGCTCCGATAGACGGGCCATCGCATTTGGTTAACATTATTTGTGCTTTTTTATTTAGGTCTATATTTAGACATAAATTTACTTATCAAGACTGCTAATTATGAACTGTCGGAGCGGATAGCCAACGCTACAACCACGACTGACGTTACGCCATAGCTGTTGTACTCGATGACTCATCATGATATCGATTCTCACAATGCGTGAGATATGCCGAAATTTTGAATGCGTCAGTTATCTGTTACTTTGTTTATTGAGTATGTTAATAACCTGGGCGCATGCACTCTCAACATGAACAGTGGTAAGCGTGCATGTGCCACACGCGACTTAGCAAAAGGGTTTTTTACGTACATGACAAGCACTTTGCGTTATTCGTATCCGACCAGTCAATCGTGTTCTTCATACACTCATCCCTTGATGTGCCAATTTTGGTATATTGCAAGCCATGGCGGCGACCAGGAGACCGCCAATACTTAGGCGGCTAGACAGACAGACAGACAGACAGACAGACAGATAGATAGATAGATAGATAGATAGATAGATAGATAGATAGATAGATAGATAGATAGATAGATAGATAGATAGATAGAAGAGGCCAAAGTGCCTCAGTTTCGCTAATAAATGCGTCGCATTTATTAATTTCGCAGCTTGCACTAGTGGCGCAAGGGTGGAACCATCAGCGGAGCTAGTCTTCTACCTTAGCTATGTTTTGCTAGTAATGTCAAGCTTTCACTGGAGATGCTAAGTTTTTGCTAGTTGTACTAAGTATAGCTAGACTTAGCTAGACATGGCACGCGACTACCTCTTACCTGGCGGGATTTACGTGGTTTATGTGGTTTGCATTACGTGATTACGTGATTTTTAGTCCAGTGACTAGTTGTTATATAATCTTACGTGATTTTACTGACGTAACAGAGTCGCCCGTCATAGTTATTGCATTTCCGCGTCGGACATATCGGCGCGCGTGTTGTGGGAGCGAAGCAGAACTTGAGGGAGAGGACGAAGTGAGCGCGTACCGGTTCATCATGATGATAATTCCTGTTCGCATTACCCGGCGCAAGGAAAACCTTAAAAAGGTCCGCTCTTAAAACAAAGAAATTAGCATGCATGTCAATATGGTCCTGCGGGAATCAATATGTTCGTCCCTCATTTATTTTCTAAACGACATCCGAACAATTGTAGGACCATTATTGACGGCATATACACTTAATCGATCTTTCACTCTGAATCATATAGCTATATATGACTGTATGATTTTTTACTGACAGATGCCCCGCAGTCTTTGCTGCGAAAAATAGGCAGGTGCGACGATTATGGGCACTTGTTGACGCAGAGGCCTTGTATGTAATGTCTGTTGAACGCCTACCAATTGCTAAGGTAAGTGATATGACCTTGCTGTAGGGGTATCACTGTTGTAACATTTCTTTTAAACAAATGCGTCATTATGGCAGTACGCACAGTTCAGTAGACAAGATGCCCCTTGCCTGCATTCTCCAAACAATGAGGTTGCTGATTTATACTACTACAAACTTTTCCGCAGAAATCTTGTTTTGGAAATAATGTTAGTCACATCCATTCTAACAGCAGTATTGCCTGTTGACAATGCAGCAACATCATGAAAAAAAAATACTTGCCTTTGAGATGTCTTCGTAATCTCTTATATAACTACAGTGGCCAAATTGCAGCAGTGTCATAAGGATAGCAAACTTCAGAGCACCACAAATACGCATAGCTGCCATCATTTCGGTTTAAAATATGTACGACCTATCAGTCCTGGCAAAGCTGCAAATATTCTAAATCGAATCGTTTATATACTACTTAAGGACAAAAGTTTATATCCCATGAAAGAAAAACAGATTGAATGCCAAGAAAGAACCAACACAGGGGGATTTTAAGGACTCGTTCCAGTTTTGTAAGCCATAACGTCTATTGCTCTTCACTAAGGTTACATACTACGGAAAAAAGTTTAAAAGCAAGAACGAACTTTGGTTGTTTATTACAGAGAAGTGCTTAATACCGCTAACGGCTGCGAAAGTAAAGTGCGTCTATCAACGCGATCGGCAAAGGTCCTCGCCTGACGGAATCGCAAGCGATGATTTTTCGCGCTTCAGATTCCGCCGTAGGTTTTACGCGAAAAAATAATGCACATGATAATATTAATAAAATAGGTCGTCGATCCATCATGATAAAATAAAAAAAAAACTTGGTGTTGGCTTGAGCTTCGCTTCAGGAGTAGAACACGATAGCATAATCGGGTTTTGTGCGCATCGCCTTCCCAATCGCTAGGCTCGCTTCGGTTCCCGGTGGGTGTCTTAAACGCTCCGTAAGCGAACGAACGACTGTGAGCGTAACATTGGACGTTTCAAGCTATTCAATAATGTCTACTGCTAGTGCAAGTACAGTTGTTAACTGCCCACTACGCCACCGTTATTCCTTTAGCGAATCAGCGAAGGGACCACTACTCGTCCCTAAGTCAACACTCGAACCAACACAGCTGGTCACTTTGTCGATGCTTTTGCAGCTGATTATGCTCAAATAAATCTGAGCGCTTTGTAAGGGGTGGGCGTTTAAAACACTCTACAGCTTCCGACGCCTGGAGCGATTCTACGCTTCCGCCGCGCAATATAACATGAGTTAAAGAGACTCTTTCTTCTACATGACATACACAAATTGTTTTTTCTTCGAACCAGTTTCAAGCAATATCGTGACTCTGAATGAAGAAAAAAATAGCATCACTCTGTGGTAGAACACATCTTTGCACAGCAGGCGGCCTGGGTTCGATTCTTACTGTAACAGATTTTTTTTATTTATTTAATTTGTGTCCTTGTGCGTTGTTCGGTCACGGAAAGCATGATGATTTTTTGCTCAGAACGAACCACGCCGTCACCAACGCCGCAATTTCTGCGATACGAGTTGTTAAACGTTATCGCGTTAATATAAATTCTCCTGCAGAATCTCTATTTTCATGAGTACGTTAACTGCTGTCGCGGAGTGGCTAAAATTGCGGTGTGGGAGGTCACTCACTTTCGAATGAAGCAAACCAACTTACCTTTCTTGTGTACATAAGCTTTACATCTTAGCTAGAATTGTATGAGTGATGAAAATCATGTTTCTACACCTCTACATAACGTCATTGGCCCGGAGGGTGTACGATATAAATAAATAAGTAAGTAAGTAATTAAATAAATAAATAAATAAATCCATCAATCAATCAATCAATCCACAAAATAAATAAATAAATAAATAAGTAAATAAATAAATAAATAGATAAATAAATAAATAAATAAATGATATACAATAAGTAGGATTGCAACTCCAGCAAGTATTGAAGTTTAGCTGTGGACGGGTTCTATATTGCAAATAAGTGCTTCTATACTGTTCTGTATTTGCTGGTAAGAGTTCGTTATGCAGTTACATAGTAGGGCTTATTGACTAAGTTCTCTTGGAAGTGTTTGAGGCTGTATTTCGGGAAATTTCAGGAAATTTCGTATTGGCAGCAAGTACTATCAAGGTATTCCTTATGTTGACTTCTTCGAGACAGGTGAACAAAATATTTGTTACGCGCATTCGCAAAAAAAACCTATTTTGAAAATAAAAGGACACAAGTGCACTCTGTCCTGGCGCTGCTTAAATAAACATCCTGGGCCGAGCACTTAGTACCATTATACGCCTCTTAATCTTTCTGCAAAGAACAGCCTGCCTCATCGGTAGGTCGTAATCATGCTTCGCTGGACAACGTATGTACCGTAACTGTTCGTGTCATATCATTCACTGTGCACAACGCGGTGGAGGCTAGCATGACTTTAAGGAACAGCAATAACGGACTTTCTAAATCTTAACGTAACGACGTGAGATGAGTATTTGTCGTAGAAAATCCGGTACCGGTGTCGGGAGCGCTGTCGGTGAGAAAATAGATCAGAGGGACGGCAAGAAATAAATCGCCGTTAGAGTCGGAACCGAGCCTGGGAAATTCTGTTTCGTGAATTTCGAGCCAGAAGCATCACCCTGCACGAAGGTTCGCGCGAGCATTGGCAGGCACTAAGACTGACGACAAAACTGGCTGAGAAGCATATTCTGAGAAACATATAGCGTACCTTCAAGAACAGTGCTTCTCTTCAAGGAAACCATACCTTTAGATCATTGCGCTGCAGGCATCCACGCCGCTAAAGTCCGCTACGATCGTCTGTATATTGAAGTAGGTAACGCCAGACCTGTATATTCAAAATGGCCAGGTTGGTATACTATTAGGGCTGTGACACGTACTTGATGCTGAACCCTCATGTGCATTTGACGTAGCTTGTGTTCCTTAGGAACGTTGGTAGCATTGTTTTAAGAAATAATGTCACCTGATCGTTTCTCTTTGAAATATATACCACTTTCAATTTATCTAGAATCAAGCACGTTCTTATAAGCAAAGAAGGGTTTATGTACTCTCGTTTGTATTCAATGAACGTAAAATTTTTCAAAGTAAAACATCAGGAACCACATTTACGTTGTGTTTGCATCACCTAAAAACTGTCATGTTGAACATAAGTGAAAGTATTAAATTTAGTAAACTTTCAGAAACGATGCGTTTTTGGGTCAAAATACCCCGTCTGCATTCGTAGTATATTCGGCAAGCCCTTATTCGCGGCTGCTTCACATAGCAGTTTTGTGCCATCATCAAGATATACTCACACGCGCGGTCAAGCATCGCCTCATGGCAGAAACGTGACACCTACAGTGTGCACTCCGTTCGCCTATTCTCTTCATCGACAAATTAGCTACTCCTTGCTGAGATGTCTCGCTGCCTTATGCAGCAATGATTTACGCAAGTGATCGCCTCTCAATAGTTACCCCAACTACGGTCGCGTTAGTTCCATATCATTGTTCTACGGTATCTGGCTCATCGCAAAAGGTATTTTCTGCATTGCAGATCACTGGAAACAAAAACGCTAAGGCGCTCATTACAAACATCGTGGTTGCGCCGCCATGAAGTTTTTTAGTAGAGCGCCTCGGGTGCAAAACTTGAGAACCCTCTAAAGATCATCTCAGGAAGGGACAACAAGTGGGGCTCCACCTTAGCAAGTTTGCTGCCCCAGAAAGGGCGAGGTTTTTAGTTTTCAAACATCATGACCTCGAGGTCTATGGTGGCAAGGATGGTTTATTTGTTTATTTATTTATTTAGTCCATACTGCTGACTTCTATGCGAAGTCGTAGGCAGGAGTGGGTTACATATGACATTAGATGTTACATTTTCCAATGCAAGAAAACAACAGAAGGGGCTCATAAAAAACACAGTACGTCGAAAAAAAAATGCAACAGAACAGTAGTAATTTGCAAACAGTCAGCATGAGCGGCATGAGCGAACTTTGTACAGCATGAGGGAGTTTTGCTGATAAAAAAAACGCACAAATAACAAATGCATCAACACCATGAGAAAAATGCGCACAAAATAATATATAAACGAGCTAGCGCTGAACATAGCAAGGCAACACAACTCAGGCACACACAGTAGAGATTGGATGCAGTGTCAATGTAAAAGAAGAACAAAAAAAAGTTCAAGGGATGGCTGGCAGATTTGCTATCGCATTCATGAATGAAGAAACAGTTGTGGATGATAGAGCTTCATCGGGCAGGGCGTTCCAACCACGTGCTGTTCGGGGAAAGAATGATATTTGGAAAGTAGTGGTTTTGCATGAAAATTCTTGGACTTTCTTGTTATGGTGCGACCGTGTAACTCGTGATTTCATGGGTTCGATATATTTGCTTTTATCTATTCTTAGGTTATCATGATAGAGCTGATAAAATAGTTTAAGTCTTTCACAGGCACGCCTGTGTTCTAATTTTGGCACACGGAAGTTAACAGAATATTGTGATTACGGGGCGCGTTTAGTTACATGATGGGCATCGCAGAGGTCTAGTTAAGCGAAGAAAAGTTCACGGCACCGCTCGCGAGGTAGTCGTCGACCGTCATCGTCAAATCTTCTCAAGGACGTTTCAATATCATTTCCCGGCTCCAGTGTAGACTCGGCGCCGCCAGTTGCAATTACGGCGAGTATGGAACGCTCTTTTAGGCTGCTGGCGTCACGTAGCACGTGATCTTATTACGGCGCTAACTGACGCTCCCACGTATAAATGCAGATATATACCCTGTAAAGTGAAGCGCAATGGCATTCTACATGTTAGAACACCTCCACATCACCCACAGAGCAATGGGCTGCCTGAGCGCGCTGTGCGGACTGTTAAAGGGCCCCTGACCATGTTTAACAACTTTTAACTGACGAACGCAATACATACACTGGGCGTTCACGATCACGTCTGCCAAAATTTGCAACGCTACGCGCCTCGGAAATGGGTCAAATTTCAAGCTGAACGCTGCTTACCCTTCTTCTCGCGGTCGCGCCCCCCAGAAAATGAGGGGATGACGTACACGACGGAATGGCCCTACGTAGACGGTATTGCTGTGACGTCGCTCCTCTACGTACGATTCTGCTCTGACGTCGTCATGAGTAGCACGTGACACTGCGATCATTACTTGACACGACGTGTAGTTTGTGTAATTTGTTGCTTGAATAAATAAAACTTGAGAGCAATAATAGAACACAGAAACGGAATTTGTGGGTTTTCTTTTTTTAATTTTTACTGCGAATCGCAGCGAGATGCGATACTAATCTTCTTCCGTTTTGCATGCGTTCGTGTTCTCGCGCTTCGCGCATCCTTCAGACGCCACTCCTTGCAGCCAACCTATTCGACCGCGTTCCAGTGCTCATTAGGCTCATTTACCCTCCCGCATCCGCCCGCATCTAACTAAATGTTCATGCGGCTCACCACTATACTCGCGGACAACTTTTCTTGGCAATGAAGAGAAAGCTACAGGGGCGGAGCTTCTGCGCATGTACTGCTACGCGCACTAGTCCGGTATGGCATGCGTTCCGCACCGCTGTGGAAAGTGATGGCTATGCGCGATCAGCGTTTCATATCGACGCAGACGCCGCTGGGCGTTCGAGGTGCACGCATAAGGCGCGGCTTTCTTAAGCGTTCAAAAACCCGTAGTGACAACGAATAAATTAAAATAAATACGAATATCTTACTGGTGTGAGCTACATCCTGTGTCAAAGAGCTACATGTAAAAAATAAAGGCAGTATGTTTCATATCTCACGTAGAAAATAAGGACACAATTGTAGGACTACATTCATAAGCGGTGCGATACGCGTGATTTGGCTCTGTAGCCTTCGCTGCATTGCCAAGAAAAGTTGTCTGCGAGTATAGTATAGCGTCCGTATAAATGTCGCAGACAAGTGATCGGCGAGGCGCATTCGGCAGAGCTGGCAGAGACAAAGCGCAGAGAATGCCGCCACACCACCACTCGCGTCTCGGGGGCTCGGGCTGGTTCGGGCACGTCTAGCGCTAGTGACATTGTGTGCGCATGACGTGTTCATGCGTATGCGTCATGTGATCCTCCCAGTCGCGTGCCGAAGAGGGCAGGGAAGAGATTTGGCTTATGAAGGCTACACGGGGCAAGCGGCCAGGGTTTCAAGCTCAACTCCTCGCATCATGGTTTCGCGCCTCCTCAAAACATTGGTTTGCTTAGTTTCTATTGGACCGATTATAAAAAGTCTTCTCTCATAATGCTGTTTATTGGGCGCGCAGAAACTTCCATTGTCTAAGGAAAATTCGTTATGTCACCTGGTGAGGGGCCCTTTAAGGACTGATTAAAGAAGATTGGAAACGCCCAGTTAACGACGTCCCAGGCCCGCACGCTTGTGTAAGTATGCAAGTACTCCTCAACAATTCGGTCTGCCACCTTCCGAAAGGCTTTTGGGCTACCGGTTGCGCACAAGACTGGACTTGTCTTTTCCACTCACGAACCACCACAGGGTCTCAGGCAAGCTGACCGAGTACACCGACTGGAATTTTGCCCCAGGTCAATCCGTCTATGTGCCAAACTATGGAACGGGGAACAAGTGGACGCGAGGAAGGGTCATGGTCCCGACCGGTGCTCGACTTCTTGAAGTGGAGACTGAGGCAGGGTAGTCCTTCGCCATTTGGGCCAAGTACGAAGGTGCGACAAAGAATTGTTTTTGGAGAGAAAGGACACTCGGGAACGGCTTTACCTGACAACAAAGCGACAACCGAAGACGCCGACGACGCGTCGGCAGAAGCACAGCTACTACGACGGTCAACGAGAACAAAAAAGAAAAAAAAACGGTGGAACTTGATGGTCACTAAGACAGAAGAAGCGATGCAACGTCAGCGTCTGCCGAAGTGGACGCAAGCCAGAACCTGCATTCGTCTTTCTCTCTTGCTTTCTTCCCTCTTTTGCCCTTTCCCCTTTTTCATGTTATGAGTTTCAAGGGCGCAATAAACGCTTGTCTTCTGCTTGGTTACACCGGTCAATTCATGTCTCTGGCGGCGTCTGTGCCGTCAACGTAACACACGGTTAATTTTATGGAAATATTGCTTATGATCTATATTTTAACTAATATACAAATGCGATTAACTGCAGATACCTTCATAATACATGGCGTGTATAAGGCGTTAGGTAAATCCAAAAATTCTGAGCCAAGTAATTTACGACTCACTTGTAACGCCTATGTTTAGTGAAGTTGGTCAAGCAATGTAAAACATGTATCTTAGTGCTTTCATGAGGAAAACCAAACTAGGAAGGCTTTATGGCATCAAATTTTCAAATGAGCTAAGCCGCATAAAAAGTTCCCCTGGTAGATCAGTGGTTACGGTGCTCGACTGATGACCTGAAGGTCGCGGGTAGGATCCCGGTCGGGGCAGTCGCATTTCGTTGGAGGCGAAATGGTAGGGGCCCGTGTACTGTGCGATGTCTGTTCACGTTAAAGAACGCCAGATGGTTGGAATTTCCGGAGCCCTCCATGACGGCGTCCCTCATAATCATATTGTGGAATTGGGACGGTAAACCCAATATACAAAAAAGCCGCTAAAAACAAGATGCTAAGCTATTTAACTTAATCATGGAATAATGGATATCGCCCTAAGGGCGCCGGTTCGATTTCCGCTCCAGGGTTGCCACTGGTGGCGACTTTTCGCCAAATTGGCGAATTTGAGAGGTCCGTGGCGACCTAAAATTATTAGTGGCGACATGGCGAAGTTTTGGCGATTTTCGGCTTAGGTCTTGACTGAGTTATGCATTCCATGCTCAGTATTCCAAATACGTCATTCCTGTTTCGCGAGTGTATCTCCTAAATTCATCTAGATCCCGGAGGTACTGGTGTGTCCCCCCAGCAATCTCACAGCAAAATGTAAGTAAGCGAATTGCTTCCCGTGCCACGATACGGTGGCGTTAGACTAAGTTCTCGAGGTGCTTTAAGTTTCTTTAAAGCTTCTCTTCTGAAGTGGCTAGACGACGGTTTCGACTATAGCTCCAACTGTTCTCAATAGCTTAACGACGTCTTCACTGCTGCAGTAACCCCTAATTCAGCATGTAGAGTAATTTCGTTATTAACATACACTTAGGGCACACAAAGAAGCCGGACTTTCCGGGAAGTCTTCAGCAACTGCACTGAGGCGATTGTGTAGAGTAAGCTTGACCGTATAAAAGCGTGTTGCAGGCATTGCGAAGGTTACGCTGTACTTTTCAAAAAGTTATTTCCGTTGTTTTGTTATGTGGTAGTTCGATTATTGGACATATGATTCGGTCTGTATTCGCTACCACTGAAAACAATTCTGCCACAAGTTTTAGGTATGAGCGCTAGCATTCAGTGACGCTGTTGGTGTACGCCCTCTCTCAGCGCTCCCCAGTGGAGCCATCAGGATCCCGACACTTCCGATCTCAAATGCCGAAGCGAAGATGTTCTTTTCTCATCCTGCCTTGACAAACACGGAACTTCGCATAAGACGAAGCTGAACATTTTGGAGTTTATCCTAAGGATCAAACGTGGCCTTCGTCCGCAGCAAAAGGTGTAGGCAAACTACGTCGTTCTGGAGGAAGTTGCTTGCCAAATGACGGCGAACTATCATGGGGCTTCCAGGATTTACCAATAGTATTTTTCCATGAAATCTGGCAAGTGCGTCGGATTCACGTACCATGGAATATTTATAGCCGAGAGGCGGATACGTCGCGCTCCGTGCTATAAACAATTATTTATTGAGGTGTTTTCCACTATTCTCGGTGAGCGTGTGCAATAAGAACAATTTCTGCATAACATTTTACATTGTTTGTCTGTTCATTCATTTTACGCATCGTACGCATCGGATTCCGCATGCAGATATGATGGACTATAAGAAACGGACATTGGTGTCCGGCGTCACATAAATTCATACTCAAAAGGTATAAGAATCGCTGATGAATCTAATGGAATCTAATGATTGGTTCCTTTAAGACGTGTGTCTCTTGAATATACCTTTTGCGAGCCTCTTGAATAGACCTTTTAATTCACATACAGGGACGTAAAGCTGTCTACAAACAACGCTTTTCATCCAAGGTTTGCCACACTTTCACCTTTTAAACGAGCGGACTTGAATGGAAGGATAGTATGAGCGCTCCATGCATAACGGGTGGTAACTGTTGCGCCACCAAGCCCATCTCAAGGCTAGTCGGCGAACCATGCGCGCCAAGCACTCCTATGGTGAAGCGGGCGATGCGACTGGCATTGAAAAACGGCACTATAATAATAATAATATCTGGTGTTTAACGTCCCAAATCAAGATATGATTATGAGAGACGCCGTAGTGGAGGGCTCCGGAAATTTTGACCACCAGGGGTTCTTTAACGTGCATCTAAATCTAAGTACACGGGCCTCAAACATTTTCGCCTCCATCGAAAATGTAGCCGCCACGGCCGGGATTTTATCCCGCGACCTTCGGGTCAGCAGTCGAGCGCCATAACCACTAGACCACCGTGGCGGGGCAAACGGCACTATAATTTAGGGGTTACGGATGGTACTGTATTCTACAGGGCTAAACATAATTTGCTTTATTTTACTCTACAAGCCACACATATTTAGAGTGGCAACCTTTTTGGCGAAACTTGAAGAAAAATGACGACTTTTGGCGACTTTTTGCTTTTAGTTTGGCGACATTCACTCGAAAGTCAGTGGCCACCCTGGCTGTAGCGGTCACACTTCGATGGAGGCTAAATGCCGGAGGCCCGATCATTGTGCTGTGCCACTGCAGATTAAAGAGCATCAGGCGGCGAAAATTGCCGGAGCCCTCCTCTACAGCGCGTCTCATAATAATGTCGTGGTTTGTGTACGTAAAACTGAAAGCAATCTTATTTATAAATATGGACATATCATTACATTCGGAACGACCTTGCACGCTTTGACGAATGAGCAAAGCAACCTTTCGAAAGAAATTGATTTATTATATTGATTGAGAGCTGACAAGAAGAAGGAGCGACCATCTTTAAATGGCCTGGACAAAGGTTTAGCCAGGCTGGGAGACCAGACGTCAGTGGAAGGAAGATAAAGAAAAAAATTGTGAGGTAAGCATGTCAATCTGGGCCAAGAAAAGTGTATTGAACTGCTGGATGGCGAATGGTAATACCAAGAAAACGCATTTATATTGCTAGCATAGTAACAATAGGTCGCAATATTGCAAGTTATTTTCGTTGTGGGCAAACTGAAATAACAATTCATCGAACAGTTTTAACTGTTTCTTAGAAGGGTTCTTCTTATAAATTCTTAATTATGTCAACGTTCTGTGACAATTTTATTAAAGGGTTAACAAAATCCCTGTAACCTTCGTAGTCAAGTGGCAGGTCGCTGACAAATTCTGCCTCTTCACTTTCCTGTAGAAATAAGTATTTTTTGTAACCGCGGTCATAGAAGAGTATTTATTGTTAGCAGAAACAGAAATATCTTACGTTTACCAGAATTTGCTTTTGAGACCAAAGACAAAACCGATGAATCACGTGTATTTGGGTCAACTCGTCGGCTCACCTTGGAGAAGTGACATCATGAATTGATAAACTTTCTTTGTAGAAGGGTGTTCCAGTAGACGCTGTAGTAATACAAGATACGGGACTGTCAAAGCTGGAGAATGTGAAATATTGATCACTATTACCGACGTCAACTAAATTTGACGACGTCTACTAATTGGAAGTCACATCGTGATACATAGCCTCTGAGATCGGCACTTCTATCACCATGCGACGAGATCGTGAGATGGCGTCATCATAGCGTCATATCGACGTCACATCTTCTGACGTTACGTTACGTCATTGTGAGGTCACAAGATTTCGTCACTGATGGGAGCAAGTTACATTGTGGTCATGGGATTTTTTCTAAAATTTTGACTCTACATACACACTCACTTCATTATTGTGGCTTTTCACCAAATCCTACCACTGGATTTCATTTTGTGTCATTAGTATTAACGCCAAAGCCCATCACGTGATGTACCCTCAGGTTTCCCAAAATCTCAGGCTAGTTTTCCAGCAATAAGACGCCGGCACCATGATACAGGACAGTATGCTCGCTCGAGTTTCCTGGATTATTGTTCGAGCGGCCACGCTTCCTTCCTGAACGCGCAGTTCCTACCTTATTTCCTGTTATCGGTAAGGAGATCGCTAATCCATCCTTCGTGCTGCAATTCGCATTTTTGTATGCGTTACTCTACATTTAACTTATGGACGCATAAGGTAAAACGGAGTGGACATAGTCATAGGGGGTGCTCAAGGTTCTCCGTTACCGAGGATGGGGGTTGTAGTTTCACCGCAGTGACAATTACGCATTGGATGCAAACATGAAATTGAGGCCATGGCGTTCTTCTTATTACACAAAGGTGTGCTATTTGTGCGAAGCTTCCCCGAGTGAAGGCAGGAAGTAAACAGTTCTTGCTACGCAACGACCGGGGACTATGATAGCCGTTATTTTGAAAAAAAAATCACACCATCTCCCGCTAAAGGGAACCATGTGTAGATGTGAAGCAGCGGGCGCTAACGCTTACACTGGCGGCGGCGTTGACGCTGGCGCTCATCGCAGCGTTGCGCAGGAGAGAAAACTGAGGAGCCGCAATGCACGTAGTGATGGAGCGGTGGTTCCTACTGGAACATGCCAATCGCTGCTAATGGGCAATGAGAGACAGAAGACTCCGACTGGACACAGAGACCCGCAGTCCGTTTTTAGTTAACGCGCACGCTGCGATTATTTTATTGTTCAACGACGCGCAGGAGAAATCTCCCACCGGCACCACCTTGCAGGTCAAGATCCAGTGCCATATACACGGGGTGGCCAGTGAACGGTTGTGCAGCGCGAGCAGTCGTTTTTAGATGCGAAGCATCTTATGCTCGGGGCTATGTCCGTCCCTACCGCGTCCCGCGTCCGGCCACTTTCATGAAGTAGGGAAGCACCCATTATGCGAACCAGAACACTGTAGTAATATCAAGGCCCTCAACCCTACCACAGTCATCAGAGTCATGGCGGAGAGCACAGAGATGCTGCTGAGCAATGGCTATGCAGGTGGTGTCTGTCGCCCAGGTTGACCCCATTCCTTAATCTTACTTGCATGTGTTTGGAGGGGGCTTAATCCGTCCCTCCTTTCCGCATCCCACACCAACACAGCGCATGCGCGTCCCCTCCCTCTCTCTCTCCTACGCTCACCCCCTTTCTCTCCTCTAGGTATCCTCTACTCTACGGAGCGGCTCCTGCGTCCCACAGCGCATGCGCGTATTCCCCCCTCTCTCTTCTAGCAATCCTCTACTCTACGGAGCGGCTCCAGCGTTCCACATACCCAGAGCGCATGCACGTCTCCTCCCCCTCTCTCTCCTATCCTACGGTCCCCCCCCGTCCTTGCCTCTAGGAATCCTCTACGGAGCGGCACGCACAACAGGTGGTGTGACAGCTGCATACTCCGCTGGGGGGGCGCCACGGTAGTTCCGCGGTATGAAAATGACGGAGCGCGCGCGCCTCATTCTCTCTCCTGTGCAGCGCCGCGATGAGCACCCGGACCGCTGCCCCGAAATGAGAGCGGTGACGTTCCTCCCGCTCAAGCTAATTATCTCCCCGCTGCTTCGCATCCCCACATAATTCCCTTTAGCGGGAGATGGGGAAATTTTTTTCAACCAAGAAACTCGCTAGCAGACGCAGCCTGCGTCCGCGTCGCGAGGGGGGGGAGCGTAGGAGAGGAGAGAGAGGGGAGGACGCACATGCGCAGTGGGAGTGTGGACGCCGCGGGCAGGGATGCGTAGAGGAGAGAGGGGGGGGAGCGTAGGAGAGGAGAGAGAGGGGGGACGTGCATGCGCAGTGGTAGTGGGGGACGCCGCGGGCAGGGGATGCCTAGAGGAGAGAGGGGGAGCGTAGGAGAGGAGAGAGGAGGGGAGGCGCATGCGCAGTGAGAGTGTAGTTGCCGCGGGGAGGGACGCCTAGAGGAGAGGGAGGGGGAGAGGAGCTATTTATTTTTATTTTTTTGAAAGGGTTTGCGCATGCGCAGTAAGGAGGCCATGCGGCACACCACCACCGGATTAAGCTTCGCCAAAAGATGCTTCACATCTAAAACACGTGTAGCCGTAACACTGCGCACTAAGAATGACACGAAATGTCCGACTGAGTAAATGTACGGAGCAGAATTGGCACATATCTTCAGCCGATAAAAGAAGAGGCGACCGTCACCTTCACTCTGCGTTCGCATGCCTACGCTCGCAGTGTAGACAGGCTTTACACAGCAGAGCTGTTTAAGCTTGGCAAAAGTACACGCCGCATCTACAAGAAACTGACACCATGATGAACGGCGTCTACCTTCGAACGTAAGGCTGCGTCCAGCATGTGCAATGCAATAACTCGGCCGGCGCGAACTCTCTTCGTCCGCTTCTTCTTCTTGCCCTTCGTTGCCCGGACACGCACGCCGGCGAGCGCTCTCCCGTTGCATCCATTTGTCTAGCGTGGGATCCAAAACTCTGATGGGTTGAGACAGAGAAAAGAGAGACAGAGAGCGGAAGAAAGAAGGCGATCAAAACAAAAGAGAAAGAAAGAGACAAAGAAAGAACTTAATAATATCTGGGGTTTTACGTCCCGAAACCACGATATGATTATGAGAGACGCCGTCGTGGAGGGCTCCGGAAATTTCGACTACATGGTGTTCTTTAACGTGCACTGACATCGCACAGTACACGGTCCTCTACCATTCCGCCTCCATCGAAATGCGACCGCCGCGGGCAAGATCGAACCCGCTACCTTCGCGTCAGCAGCCAAGCACCTGAGCCACTGATCCACTGCGGCGGACAAGAAAGAAGTTCAAAGAAAGACTTACAAAAAGACAGGAAAAAAAGACAGTAATTTAGCAAGATGGAGAAATAAACAGAGAAAGAAGTACGTCGTATATTATAGCAAAAAGGTGGGAAGGGGAAGTGAGGGTGTGGACGTTGTAAGGATAAGAAGAAAGGACAGTAGGAGGCCAGGGAGTAAGTCATGACACTCGGCCATGACTGTGAGCACGCGCCACTGCCGACAATGCTTCTGGTGGGCGGCACTGGCTGCATCGCAGCGGTGGTCTCTTCCTTGCGGCGTCTTGTAAAAACTTGCCGACGATGTATCTGGTTGGCGGCATTGGCTGCAACGGAGCGCTTGGTCCGGACCACGCACGCTGCAGCTTGTTTGGGAGGCCTGCCCGGAGTGCCTCAGGTGGGCGACACAGGCTGAATGGCTGTGGACGGTATCGGCCACGCTGGGGCTTAGCCGGAAACTTTCTCGATGCGGTCTTTGAAGAGTGGTCTCGGGTATGCTGTGACAATGCACGGGAAGTTGGCTCATTTGTCTCTAGTGGACGAAATTTGCTGTTCTTGCATGATCGCATGACCGGCAGGCGCTGGTCCCGTCGTGATGCCGCGAGTAGTAGTACATGTTCTTGCGAAGCGGTTGCCGACACTGAAGGCCTGCGACAGCATGTGGACAGTCTGATGAGTGGTCGGATGCATCTTTGATGGCCTCTTCCACTCATGCGCTTCAGTTTCTTCTTCGTGGTGCAGGCGGCACGGAAGACGTGGCAAACAACCCTTGTTTCACTGATGGACCGCGACGACGGGACGAGCCTCGGTTTTGGTTTGCGACGTTTATCATGTGTATCTGTCCTCGTGGGCATACATGTGGAGCTTGAGGCGATGGATGTTGACAGGCGGAGGCGTACAGAAGAGCCATCCTGCTCAGCAATCATGGCTTCGGAGAGAGGCTCTGGCTGGGGTGTTTCTGGCTGTGGTAGATTCACGTCGGATCCCGACACAGTCTCTGAGGCCTCAAGAGGTAAACTGCAGTTTACAGCTGCAGCCTCGAGGAGGAACGCCTTCTGAATTCCATCCACGGTTGTGGTCTGGTTGGACTGGGTGGTGGCAGACAGATAGTAGGGAATCCGGCCAAAAGCAGCTATGAGCTTGCAGCTCCAGTCGGCCCAGGACTGCTGCATCATGCCTTCGTATCGATGCCATGCCGCGGCACCATTTCGAAGGCGGTCAATAGCCATGTACCATTTCTGCGTTTCTGTCCAGGCCTCGCGAGCTCCCAGGGCGTTCACGGTCGCCAGCCAGTCGTCGGCGTCGTTATGGAAGCCGTGAAACTCTGGTAGTTCGCATGCAGCCGGCGGTGGTGGTACGGCAGGCGACAAACAGGAGAGTGCGGACGCGAAGCTGCCCAGTTGGTTTGAGAGCTGCGTGAGGATACGCCCGAACTCTCTGCGTTGCTGGGGGGAGATCGCCTGAAGGTCTTGTGAGGCGGCTAAATCCAACATTGCGTTAATGGCGCACAATGTTGGCAACATGTCAGGAGCTAGTTTGGAGATGGACGCTGTCAATGCGTTGATATCGACTCGGAGCTCCGTGATGGTACGCAACAGCTCCATGGCACTGTCGGACGAGGCGCCCGAACAGCGATGGTTCACGTCCGCGGAGTATGCCGTGGTAGCAGTACTCACGGCAGTGAGATCCAAGGCCGAGGAAGCCTCGACGGCCTCCCTTGGAGGCTGATACGTTGCATGAGTCCAGGGTGAGAGGGACTGAACGGCATTCCCAGGCAACAGAACGCTGTGCGCTGTCCTGCCGACACCGGGATATGGCTGCCTTTGGGCCACCGAGGAGGCCTGGACGCCGTCCTCGAATGGTGGCGTACGTGCTTCCGGCCGTAGCATGGTCCTGGCGTCTATTGTCGAGGAAGCGTGGACGGCGTTTCTTAGACGTAGAGACCCGCAACGCCGACGACCCAGGAGCACGTAGAGGTGGCTTCAGCCGCAAGGTTCACTTGTCGAACTGCGCCATTGTAAGGAATCAGGCAAGAGACAACGCCCTTGCTACGGGCCGGCTGTTCTTTATCTGGTCTTCCTCTTCCTCTACCTCCCCTAGCTCCCCAGCTAGCTGCCCGCGCACCCGAACTTCATCGTCGTTCTTGGTCATAACAATATATATATATATATATATATATATATATATATATATATATATATATATATATATATATATATATATATATATATATATATATATATATATATATATATATACGTAGATTATGAAGAGTCTGGCTTCGGTTGCCGTAGAACAAAATAGGAAAAATATATATACGCCTCTAAAAAACTGTTTATTGGTGACGTTTCGATCGGAGACCGATCTTCATCACGACAAAATTTACCAGGCGCCGATGCGCTTTTATATCATCGCCGTGCCGAGAGAAAGAAAGGGGAGAAAAAAAGAGAGAGGGAAGAAGCGTACATACTGGTAAGTGGTCACACGACCACGTGCGCGTACTGCTATATACGCATAGCACCTGTACTTTGAAAAAAAAAAATAATAATAATAAATAAATAAAAAAATAAAAAAAATAAAAAAATAAATAAAAAATAAACGAGTGGTCAAAAAAGAGAGAGTGGTCACACGACCAGGTGCGCGCATTTCTAAATGCGCGCACCTGGTCGTGTGACCACTCTCTCTTTTTTGACCACTCGTTTATTTTTTATTTATTTTTTTTATTTTATTTTTATTTATTTATTTATTTATTATTATTTTTTTTTTTCAAAGTACAGGTGCTATGCGTATGTAGCAGTACGCGCACGCGGTCGTGTGACCACTTACCAGTATGTACGCTTCCTCTCTCTCTCTCTCTTTTTTTTCTCCCCTTTCTTCCTCTCGGCACGGCGATGATATAAAAGCGCATCGGCGCCTGGTAAATTTTGTCTTGATGAAGATCGGTCTCCGATCGAAACGTCACCAATAAACAGTTTTTTAGAGGCGTATATATATTTTTCCTATATATATATATATATATATATGTATATATATATATATATATATATATATATATATATATATATATATATATATATATGCTCATTGTCATGGGAAAGTTCGTTAAGCCAGTTCGTAATTTTAAATGCGAATGCATTTCTTAGTCGGGCTATGTCAGGCATCCGGCGTTGTCCGCGGAGGAGGAGGAGGATAGGTTGAGGAGGTGTCCGCGCGCCAGCAGGTGTTATCTCTCCACTGTCACTCCCTCTCCCATACCAACAGCTGCGGGCGCGCGCGCTTATCCTCGCCCCTAGCAACCGGAGCAGGGGGGTGCGGGTGGAGGAGCGGAGAGTGAGTGGAGAGGAGGAGCGGGCCCCGGTGTGTGAGGGCGCTCGCATCGCGGGAGCTCGGCGGAGCGCCCGCGTGTGTAGAGAGAATGTAGGAGAGGGTAGGTGCAGTGCTTCGCCGCTCCTTCTCTCGCAGTTCGCTCTCTCTCCTCCCTGCGCCCCACTCTCCCGTCCGCTCGCTCGCACGTATATATAAATGGAGTGAAGCGCGTGCGAAATGCATTCGCATTTCCTCACGATTCCCTTCGGGGAGGTGGGGGGCAGTTTTTTTTATTGGTATTGCTTTCATTATTAGCTATACCCAGTCGTTTTTCACTTTGAATAATATTCATGCAGGTAAATTTGTACAGTTCTGCCTGCTCTTGCAACGGTGCTTTCATATGTACGCTGACATAGTTCGTTGACAGGACAGTCCACACCCTTGTCACGGAGCTCATGGTAATGACCTAGAAAAAAAAGAGGTGAGAGTACACATTCAGCTTCAACGTACAAGTATTTCAAAAGTGCCTCACGAACAGAGCCAAAACAAATAAAAAAAATTCCCCATCTCCCGCTGAAGGGAACCATGTGTGGATGCGAAGCAGCGGGGAGATAATTAGCTTGAGCGGGAGGAAAGTCGCCGCTTTCATTTCACGGCAGCGGACCGGGCGCTCATCGCGGTACTGCACAGGAGAGAGAATGAGGCGCGCTCGCTCCGTCATTTTCATACCGTGGAACCAACGTGGCGCTCCCAGCGGAGTATGCAGCTGTCACACCACCTGTCGTGCGCGCCGCTCCGTAGAGGATTTCCAGAGGAGAGGACGGGGGGGACCGTAGGAGAGAAGAGAGAGGGGAGGGGACGTGCATGGGCTGTGGGGGTGTGGGAGCCGCTCCGTAGAGTAGAGGATTCCTAGAGGAGAGAGGGGGGAGAGGACGCGCATGCGCTGTGGGAATGTGGGACGCCGGAGCCGCTCCGTAGAGTAGATGATTCCTAGAGGAGGGGGAGTGAGCGTAGGAGAGGATAGGGGGAGGGGACGCGCATGCGCTGTGGGGGGACGCGGGGTCGCTCCGTAGAGTAGAGGATTCCTAGAGGAGAGAAAGGGGGTGAGCGTAGGAGAGAGAGGGGGGAGGGGACCCGCATGCGCTGTGGGACGCGGGAAGGAAGGACGGACTAAGCCCCCTCCAAACACATGCAACCAAGATCAAGGAATGGCGTCAACCTGGTCGACAGACACCACCTGCCTAGCCATTGCTAAGCAGCCTCTCTCTGCTATTGGCCATGACTCTGATGACTGTAGTAGTGGTTGACGGCCTTCATATTACCACAGTGTTCTGGTTCGCATAATGAGTGCTTCCCTACTTCATGAAAGTGGCCGGACGCGGGACGCCGTACGCGGGACGCCGGATGCGGGACGCCGGACTCGGGACGGGGGACGCGGGACGCGGGAGGGACGGACAAAGCCCGGAGCATAAGATGCTTCACATCTAAAAGTGTGCGCAATACTTAGTAGGATGGTAGTTTGGGCTAGTTGGTGTAGCATCTTTACCCAGGAGTGGGGGTGACGACCGAAACGGAGGAGGCGGACAAGGGCAAAAAACAGGCACTTACGATCAGCTAAGGGTTTTTTTGCGATGACAAGGAATATATTGTTACGGGGAACAATAACAATATATTGTTATTGTTCTCCCCGTAACAATATACAAAAGAAAAACGGTGCTGAAGGCCAAGATCAAAATGTGCAATGACTGACAACGACAACTTATCAAAACTGAAAAAAAGGCATAGACATGTGCAATGATTAACAGTGACAAATGACACCGAATATTACGAGAACAGCAAGACTAGACTCAGTAGTAAGATCATGGTGGCCACAGCATGCGCATACCAGTGCCATCCAAAAACTTGATTTCTTTTGCGCTAAGGGTTGGAGGCGGCTTGCTCGCTCAAGAAACTCCCTGCCGTGTCATCTGCGCAGCTCCCACGATGACGAAGGTGCGGATGTCTATGTGTTGCATGACACAATCATTGAACGGAGCACACAACTTCACTGGCTCCCGTCCAGTCACGTTATGCAACCAGTTTTGCTGTACATGCCATGAACGAACCGGCCAGGCGATCAGGGTTTCCGTTGGGTAGATTTGAAAACGAGCCTGAACTCAAGCTAAAAGTGGCCAAAGTAGCCATTCCAATTAATTTTAGCGCCAAACTTGTAGCCAAACATGAATAAAAACTGATTTGCATAGATTTATTAATAAGCAACAATATATGATGTGATTTCGAAAAAAGCAAAAACGGAGAATAAGAAGCTGAATATTTTTCCCTTTTGCTCGGTCTACGAGCCTCACGTAAGCTGCACACAAGTTCATAAATTCTCTTCCTTTAAGTGCGCCTGCATACAGTTTGTCTACAACAGAGTTCTTGCAAAAGTATTTTTGGGCCAATAACTCACAAGAAACATTAAGCGTTCAAGCTGTTTTTTTCTTGAAGCGATCGACTGAAATTGGTACAAAGTTACAATAGTGCCAGTCAAGCTTCAAGTAGTGAACGCAGATCGAGGATGAACAGCCCAACTTCATTTTGTTTCGAACGTCAACAGCGGCGTCAACAGTGTGCTAAATAGCCGCTCGTTTCCTTACGTGCGCCGCGCGCGTCCCTTCGCCTTTCAGACGGAGGGACGCTCGTTGGGCACCTCGAAGTGCACTAGCCCGCTTGCGAGGGAACGAAATGTGGGCGCATAGGCCAACACGCCAGAAAAGCTTGGAAAAATGACAACTAGCTCTCTAAAGTGTTTGGTGTTTTATGTTCATAAATAATGTGAAAATGACCAGGAAATGCGCCAAAAGGGACCCTTAAGCTTCGCCTTTAAGAGTTGAACACGATAGCGATATCCTGTACCTAGTGCGTGCTTCAATCACTTAGTGGAAACTATGTATTGGGTAGCATGCTTTACACCACGAGCAATTATGAGCGGGAATCTGTTCGATCTTGCTATGCACCCACTACGTGGTCTTAAGGCGCAGTAACGTGTGTGCCTTTTGTAATGGGTGGCTGGCTTTGAACCCCGATGTCCTCATGATATTCACATCTCCTGACACCCGATGAAAATTTGCGCTTGTACCATGTAATATTACAGCGATACAACATGTTGTATTGTGACGCCTATATACCGGACGCGTGTTTTTGTAAAGCATGAAGGTTATTTTCACTGCATTTCCAAGCAGAGGAAGTTATTTTCAAGGTAATTCCAAGTAGAAGGGTGGCTCAGTGGTTGAACATCTGCTTGCCACGCAGACGGCCCGGGTTCGATCCTCACTCGGACACGGAATTTTTTTTTTATTTGCATCTTTCTCGAGTTTTCTGCCACGAACAAGATGATGATTTTTTCGCTCACAACCAACGACGCCGACAACGACGCCAGAATTTCTGCGAAACGAACTCTTTAACGCTCTCGCGTTAATAGAAGTTCGCGCCAACCTGAAATTTTTGTAGCCAGACAGGGCTAAAGAGATTTCAGTATTCACCTTGGTGTCATCATATACATATATATATATATATATATATATATATATATATATATATATATATATATATAGTTAATCCGCCCCTTTACCAAACCAAGGTATTGATGGACAACAAATGCTCAATTGCAGGTTTTTTCTCCGGTGAGTTTCTTTCGTTTCTATTCTTTCGCAGGTGAATGTTTCACTTGTCTAGCGTACCATGCTGGTTTGAGGCCAATCCATTTAGCTGCCCCATTTCTTGCAGATAAATGACAGATAAACGGAACATTGCTCGTATAAGTACTCCTATGCCGACTCATCCAAAAAAGTGCGAAGCCGTCGTTCTATTAATAATCTCTTTTAAGACTTAAATGTAGAGTCATAAGAATTTCCTCGGCGGTGCTGGATGTCTAGGCTACATCACCACGTTCCGATGCCGAGTGTTTTACTCGCAAGACGAAATACCCAAGCTTGCAGATTGTGAATGTATTTGATTAATATAAATGTGTCGTACCAAAGGTAGCATGTAAATGTCAACTGAGAACACTTTCTATGAAGGCATCATTGACATTTTTAGGCTCCTTGAATTAAAACCCCTATTGCATGGCTGATGGAGAATTTCGAAATGAGAGAAGTTCCGACGTTGCGAACGTTTAATGACAAGCAACGTGCTACGGTGGTCGCGGGGTATGCCTTCCGTGGGGCCGTTCCTGCTGCTGAAGAGCTCTAATGTGGACACCACCTCACAATAACGTTCCAGAGAAGGCCGCACACATGGAGATTCGTACAACGTAGCTGGAAACTTATTCATCGCTAAGACAGCAGCCAAAGTGGATTCAGCGATGATTTTCGCGTGTAGCAATGATGCCGGTAATCAGAGCCACTAAAATATATTCGATATACCCGTGATCCTACCTTTTTTGTTTTCTGTCGCATTTACACGCACACGACTTGCGCATATATGCGTTGCAGCCTTGAAAAACACAACGCTGCTTGTCGTTACATCGCCGCCAGCACACGCCCCCTGTTTATGAATTTCTCCTTGCGCACATGGAGTAGTTGTATATACATCTTGCGCAACAATAAATACAACAGTAAGATTTTCACCTACATATGTGTAATTGTCTCGTTCCTCGTCGTCTCCTCAACGGCGCTGCTATTTTAACAGTCATGTCGAACCCTCTAGACCAGAGGCTTCGACCACAGAGTGAAAGTACCTCCGAAATAAATTGTTCAGGAATATTACCCCTGCTTCATCAACTCCTAAGCTTCGTCACTGGTACATGCATTGGCGCGCACTCAGCCATGATGTCGTTGACGGATAAAGCTGCATAACTAAAAGTGACATCATCCGCAGAAATCTAATCAACGTATGCGATTCTTTTGCCACCAACAGTTGTAGTAGGCATCAATGAACTAAGCACACGCCACACTACCAGCTCAAGGAATCCGACAGCAACCGCGACCGCGACCAGAAATAACGATGACGAGTCCACGCGAATGAAACAGCGGAAACAAACGTCAGCCATATTTTAGATGTGAAGCATCTTATGGCGAAGCTTAATCCGGTGGTGTTGGTGTGCCGCGTGCCCACCCTTACTGCGCATGCGCAAACCCTTTAAAGGGGCCCTGCAACACTTTTCCAAGTAGCCATGGAATGGATTCACTAAAGGGGCTTATTGCCTCACGAATTCATTGCCGCAAAAATTTTTGGAATCCGTCCAGTACGAGTGGAGTTACAAAGATTTCTCGCACGCTGTAATTGCATTCTCTCTTCTCTCGTCCCGTCGAAAGCGCTGGAAGCTAAGCAGGGAGGGATGGCATGGGGAAAGAAAATACGTCACGCGCGCCTCGTGATCTTGAGCGCTTTTTCTCTTTCCTTTTTTTTGTTCGAATACGCGAATTTTCATTGCAATCGCGCGCGCACGCGTGGACAAGTCGCGGCCTCCCGTGGCGGCCTCTGTAACTACCGAGCGCGCCATGCTCAAATCAGCCAATGGCTGACACAAAAAATCTCTCGTCGGTGACGAGTGATTTTTGGGTACGCAACGTCATTTGTCGAGAGAAGAGAAAGCAATTTCTGGCTGAATTTGAGAATTTATTGTGAATTCCACGCCGCTTGCTGCGCTATAATATTTGGCTCGCGTGTTCTCGAGAGCCTGGACTACCGATCGGCAGCGTTTTCTGAGCATGCTCAAAAAGTGTTGCAGGGCCCCTTTAAAAAAATAAAAAACCTCCTCTCCCCTCTCTCTCCTTTAGACATCCCTCCCCGCGGCAACCAGACCCTCACTGCGCATGCGCCTCCCCTCCTCTCTCCCCTCTTACACTCCCCCCTCTCTCCTCTAGGCATCCCTGCCCGCGGCGTCTACACTACCACTGCGCATGCGCGTCCCCCCCCTCTCTATCCTCTACGCATCCCTGCCCACGGCGTTCACACTCCCCACTGCGCATGCGTGTCACCCCTCTCTCTCCTCTACGCATCCCTGCCCACGGCGTTCACACTCCCCACTGCGCATGCGTGTCACTCCCTCTCTCTCCTCCGCTACCCCCTCCCTCGCCTCGCGACGCCGACGCAGGCAGCGTCTGCTGGCGAGTTTCTTGGTTGAAAAAGCCGACTGCTCGCGCTGCACAAACGTTCACTGGCCACCCCGTATATATGGCAATGGATCTTGACCTCCAAGGTGGTGCCGGTGGGAGATTTCTCCTGTGCGTTGTTGAACAATAAAAATTCGCAGCGTGCGCGTTAACTAAAAGCGGAGTGCGGGTCTCTGCGTCCAGTCGGAGTCTTCTGTCTGTCATTGCCCATTAGCAGCGATTGGCATGTTCCAGTAGGAAACACTGCTCCATCACTGCCTGCTTTGCGCCTCCCCAGTTTTCTCTCCTGCGCAACGCTGCGATGAGCGCCAGCGTCAACGCCGCCGCCAGTGTAAGCGTTAGCGCCCGCTGCTTCACATCTACGCATGGTTCCCTTTAGCGGGAGATGGTGTAATATTTTTTCATTACGATCTCAAAGACTATGCTTTTGTCCACGGCAACCAAAAGTTTGTTATGTGTGTCATTTTCACCGCTCATGCGGCTAAACAGTCAAGCCAGGCCAAGTGGCGTGAAAAGTCAATTACCGCTCAGCAGGCGGCACAGCTCATTCGGAGTGGTCGCAGACAGGTAAGATGGGTTGGTGGTCAGCATATCTCCTGGTTTCCAGCGCACGTTGAGGGCATTGATGGGGTTAATCCTAATGCCAGCGCTCACACCCTTGCGCGTGAATGCACGAACCATGCGGGGTATGGTGAGGCGTCTGGGGGGGAACATTGACCTCAGAAAGGATCATTTCACAACGTTCCATGAGATTACGTCTAGTTACAAGCTGGGTAGGAGGCGTTTTCCCCTTCTAATGCTAGGCTCAACAGAGCCCAGGGAATCACTTTTAGACTCCTACAGACGGGTACATATCTCTGCCCGCGAACGTATCGTAGGATAGAGCCGGACTTTCAAGAAGAGTGTCTTCGTTGTGGCCTCGAGAGTTGCTCGCTACCTCATATGCTCTGGCAGTGCCCCGCGAATGCGGGGGCGGATTTATGTGACGAGGACTCGTGGCGGCGGAGTTTACACAGCCCGGACCTGGGTCTGCAACTACTGGCTGTCCGGAGGGCCGGGGCCAGCGCGGAGGGTCTTCACCTTCCAGTGCCAACCTGGGTGGAGCCGCCGACTGGTTGAGGGCGTCTTTGGACTTCCTTAAACTAGTCCCTCTGGCATTTTAATAAAGTTCTTTGTGTGTATGTATGTACCGCTCACTTCTGTGGTCGCTCAACCGGCTTGTAGTGCACTTCGCGGCGTATCATATAGGAATTATTCTGTAATACATTGAATCATGTGGAAGCTTTGCTGGGACCGGCGGAAAATGACGTAATAGGCGGGAAGTGAGGAACTTAACTGCTGGGTTCTGCTGTACCCATAAAAAACAATGTGGCTGCATGGAGAGGTGCGCAAACAAGCACAGGTACATTGTCGGTGCTCTCACCTACTGAACCTTTGGGCTGCCCTGTGTAGTGCATGAATTGATGACACATAGTTTTGCTATAGCAAAGGTGCCTATGTGGTGCGGGATTGAATAATGTATTGTACTTTTTTTTCAGTTCAGTGTGATCACGGGCTCATCAGTCTTGCGATAGGTGCTTCCTATCATCGCACATGATGAAATAAAGGTTGCGTTTGGCTCCTAGTATACTGGTACATGGCTCTGGTCTTGAACTTCTCAAAACGAATGTCGGTTTGCTGCATAGCTCAGGTCTTGAACTTCTCAAAATGAATGCAGATTTGCTGCTGTTTACGGTAACGAATTGATCCAATATGAAAACGGCAGATTAGCAAAGATTTCAAAGTAGGAGATCACTTCATTAATTGGATCGCTTGCTGCTAGAGCGTCAATGCACAAATTGCTGTCGCAAAAGCCGATAAAACGTCTACGAACATTGTGAACATTCTCAGACCTGACCTTTTTTCTTACTTTCTTATGCGGGCATTTTATGTAAGGATGACAGTTACAGAAAGGTGTTAGTTTGATCTTTGAAACGATAAAAAAATGGCAGCAGGAAAGAGCACAAATGCCTCGATGCACTTTGGTTTTTGGGCAATTTTGAAGTAATTTCATTGTTAGCAGCGACTGAATTAAACCCTCATCACAAAGATAAGGCCTGGAAACAACCCAGAAGCAACCAGAGTAGTCTTCAGAATCGTGCAGTTTCGCTGTTTCAAGGCTTGTGGGGCCTAGTTGAGTGCAAGCTTCACCAATTTTTTGTTTGAGATTCAACCAACGGGTTTTTTCAGGCACAGCGCATTTTCAGGTAAATGGTTCGACACAAACTACCTATATAAAAAACAGGATGTTGTCAAGGGGTCGTGACGTTGACGAAGGAAGCAGTCGCCGTGTCTAACATGAAATTTTATTTGGCCGAAATTGTGGCCGGGGGGAAGGAAAGTCAAATTAGAAGCAATACACACTGTGCAATGATTGCGCTGAACAGAGAGTGGGCCGTTGATAATCTGACCATCGTTGGGACACGCCGTCCTTTGTACATCACGCATAGAACTTTCCAGCCTTATCACTGGTGGTCGCGCAAGCTCTAGAATAAGCTTGACTGCTCGCATCCTGTGCGCAATCCTATCGAAATGACCTACTACTTTCGCCAAGGTTTTCGAACACTGAGGCACTCTCTGCGCCGAGCATTGCTGACAGCCTTTTGTGCATGTAAACTGAATGCAGCAAAATAGAAACAAGAAACGCGCGTGGCAATATATAGAGGCAAATAAAATGGCATTGAAAATAATGAAGAGGGCTGCTTCCTTTTTTTTTTTCTTGTAACTTTTGTCATTCGTGGCTTATGTGTTGCGCTTTTTTGTGGTCAAGTTCATGCAAAATCTAGTGAACATAGGCCTTAAAAACAAATGTTAGCAACGTTGAGTCTGACTCTTTGGTTGTGATTTGCAACTCTGTTGTTCTATTACAGATTTTATCCTGCATAATGATACTCCGAAGTCTGAGTCAACTTTGCTATAAAAAAAAGAGGTGCGGTCATGATGTGTCACTTTGTAAAGCGTCGTTCATTTCTACTGCACCTTTTACATTCTTAATAGTGCAGTTATTTTAAATATCGGTATTTAAAATGTGATGAGTAGAGCCGGATTTTTAGGCACTAAAAAACGCTTTTTAGGCGCCAAAAACAGGCAGGCAAAACACAGTTTTAGGCCCCCAAAATCGTAAATATAAGCAAATAATTCTTTACAAAAATTCAGATTTTCAAAGAAAGACGTGCGCGAGGTCTGTCTATGACAGGAAAGCAAAAAAAAATGTAATAGTCTATGATGGCACAAAGGCGCCAATGGTTTAACATAGCCACGGAATTGTCCTTTTTCCTGCGCGGTTTGCAGAACACGCTCTTATTTAATTGTCCTGCGTGGTCAGTGAAGTGTCCACAGTAGAATAAACACGCTCCTGGGTCTCTTTTTTTTTCGGCATGGCTGAGAGAGGCCGCACAGGAGCAAATAGCCAGATAGCTAAAAGGCTAGAAGGGTGTTTTAGCTTTGTGTTGGAAGGGTCTAATCGCGTGCGGTCATTTTCTCCTCTGTCTGTGAACACCTTAAAGGGCCCCTCACCAGGTTTGAGCATTTCGAGCTGGCAAATGTAATGCATGCACTGGGCGCTCACAATCACGTCTGCCAAGATTTGCAACGCTAGGTGGCCCGAGAAAGAGGCGAAACTTCAAACTGAATGTCGCTTGCCCTTCATCTCACGGGCGCGTGCCCCAACATGGAGGAGGTGACGTTCAACAAGGAATGGTCCTGGGTACGTCACAGCAGTATGTGACACTGCGGGAATTATTAGAGGCGACATATGTAACTTCTGAAATCTGTCGCTGGAATAGAAGAAAAGTTCTCACGTCGTCCCGGCGCCAGCCGTGACAGCGCTTGGCGCGTTTTTGGGTGCCTTGCAGCAGTTCCAGCAGTGCGACGCTGCGTATCGTGTTAAGGATACATGATCCATACCAGCCTCTCAAAGCGTGCGCGCATAGAGGAATCCATCCCAAAGAAACAGGCAGTACACTACAGAGAATGCCGAAAAGACACAACACCGTTCGCGTGCACGACCTGGCTTGGGCATGTCATGTTGATGACACATTGGTGCGTCTACGTCGTGTGATCTTCCGACTTCGAGTTGCTCCTCCGATACCGAGGAGGGCAGCGAAGGAATGTGGCTCGCGAAGTCTACTCGCGGCGAGTGGCAAAGGATTCAATCTCACGTCCTCGCATCACGCTTTCGCGGCTCGTAATGAAACAATTAAAAACTTCTTGTGGTACAAAGCTCGACATTGGGCACGCAACAACTTCCAGTACCTAACTGAAATGTCTCATGTGACCTGGTGAAGCGCCTTTTTAAGAAGTAAATTACAAACAAAACAAAAGCCACGCCCACACCTGATCTTTCTTTTTTTACCTACTTTCCCCCTGACGCCACTCCGCGGTTTCGCATTCGTTCTCCATCTTCCCGCGGCTGAACAGAGGCTCAGGTGACTGGAAAACCGGCTGTAGGAGCCGCCCGCCTCGTCCTCGTCCAAGGACACCACTCTCCTCTTCTTCCCACCTTTATCTCGCTCCCACATACCGCTGGGACGTGCTCACCTCCAGGACTCCCATCGGCCACGAGGATCGCTGTGCTTTCGGCCCTACTCGTTTTCCTTGAGGATGCGAACCTGATAATGCGACTTTTCTGAACCGCTCGGCACGGTTAACCAGCGCTTGTCTTCGCGAGTTGCAACCTTTCTTTTTCTCTCTTCCCTTTTCTTTTATTCTACCGTATTCTCTTCTTTCTCTCTATTGTATCCCTATCCCCCCGCGAGTGTTTCGGTTAAGGTGTCCTCACGGAGAGACAGTTATTGTGCACTACTTCTCCATTTTCGCACCTTTTCCTCCAACTTTCCTTGTAAGGAATAATCCCACTTAGGACTGCAAAAATAGCGTCCTCTCCTCCTCCACCCGCTCGCGCCATGTCAGTGCGGTGGCGTAAGCTGGCCGGCCCATCCCATTTCACTGCTGCTCGCGGTTGCTTTCCGGATGATTGTTGAACTGGAGAACTAGGTTGCACCCCATAGAGTTGCGAAAGGTCAATTTTGCCCGGTAACATAAATAGCGGTCTCAAGCTGTACTCGAACGCACAATTTTAATTTAAATATGTACATATAGGCACAGATTTTGAAAATAGGCACTTATAGACACTTATAGGAATTTAGGCACAAAAGCCAAAAGAGGCATTCATAGGCACTATAAAACACTATAAAAGCACTCCATAACCTCTAATTCATGCTCATATATCAAAGTGGCGCGATAGGAACGCAAGGAACAAAATAGGCATTTGCCTAAAATCCGGTATCTAGTGATGAGTAAACTGTATGTTCTATGGCTTTAATACTTTTAAGATAGCTCATGCACTTAACTCCCCTGTTGGCAATTCATTTCAGTTACTCTGCTCACCTAATTCTGTTTGGGTGGGCTATAGTAGTCTGGCTGGCACAGATTTCTAATCGCAGCGGCACGATCCTGACTGCTTTCATGCTGATTTCCGCCTTCATAAGTTGCAGCATTTCACTTTACAAGGTTGTTCAAGATGCCATTACTGCACAGAAACTGTAAAGTTTAAATGCAGTAAATGTACACTGTCAATTTTAATGAAAGGGAACACGCGAGCGCGTGGCCCGCGCGCTCCGGCGGCTGCTTGCAGCGCCTTCAAGCGTGAGTGATAGCAACCACAGCATATTTTCGTGTCATCTAGTGGCGAGCGAAACAACCAGTCATAGGTGATATGCAGCCAACAGAGTCGATGCAGCCGGCTGCAAGATTGCAACCCCTCCCCTTCAACGCGATTACGCAAGAGGCTGCGCAGCGGCGTGTCGTCTGCTGCTGGTAAACTATGCTTGGCATGCTAGCGCACTCGAAACGGTCAGTCGCTTGGCTTTCACGCGTTGCGCTTCCGCTGATTTGGAGTGGTTTAGGCGGCAGCGGCGTAGTCAGGTCAGCTTTTCGTGGTGGTTTGCCGTCTTGAAATCCCTCACCGAATGCCGTGGAGAACCCTATAGATAGAATCCCACTTTGCCGAGAACGTGTCGCCTGCCAATAAAAAAAAGGTACTAGAATGTCAGCGTTGTACGCTTTAAGGTCATGCACAGTGCCGCTGGGGTCTTGATGAGAGCGCGAGATGGTGTTGTGTAGCAAACAGGAGAAAAGGTCTCGTGGTGGTTCGGGTGATTTTCATCGATATTTATTAGTAACGTAAAAGACGTGAGCATGAAACGTGAAAAGAAATATTTTCAATTACTTCATCGCAACTGAAACAAATACGTCAATTGTCGTTTTACTTTTGACATCAACTGACAAAAATATACCACATTGCAATACTTGTCAATACTTAGTGCCGTAACCATTTGTGGACATGACAGCTGCCACTCCAGTTAGCAGGAATTCACACAGAGCGGCCGTTAGGGACGTGTCATTTCTCAGCATCTCCCACTCCTTGATGACAACCCAAAGGTCTTCCGCCGAGAGTCCCTGTAAGGATCGGTCTGCCAGCGCGCTTTCCGAAAGTGCCAAAACGTTTTATACTATGCTCAGATCTGAAACGCCTCTAAGCATTGACAAGTGTCGCAATGTGCAACTTTTTTTTCTGTTCAATGAGAGCTTTCAAAACGGCAACCCACCACGAAAAGTTCATCTGGCTGCACAGCTGTCGCCTAAATCAATAAATCAGCCGAAGCGTAACGCGTGAAAGCCAAGCTGCAGAGCTTCCCCGTTTCGAGTACGCTGGCGTGCCAAGCATAGTTTACAAGCAGCAGACGACATGCCGCGGGCCCGGCCTCTTGCGTAATCGCCTTCAAGGGGGAGGGGGGTTGCAATCTTGCAGCCGGCTGCATATCACCCATGGCTGGTTGTTTTGCTCGGCACTAGATGACGCGAAAAGAGGCTGTGGTTGCTCCCGCTCACGCATGAAGGCGCTGAAAGCAGCCGCCGGAGCTCGCGGGCCACGCGTTCGCGTGTTCCCTTTCATAAAAATTGACAGTGTACATGTACAATCTATAAAGCGTACATTGAGGGCTTTTACTGGCTATTCTTAAAATTTTAGTTAGTGTACAGGAAGCATTTAATTCACAATGTTATGTAATGAGATTTCACTGGATTTGTTATAACATTTAAAATAGTAAAAAAACACCTAGTTAGTTTCTATGCGATAAGCATGCCATTATGTTTTCTTGCATGCAGCAGAGCTCATTTGTGCACTTTTCTCTTCTAAGACTGCGTGTTGTTATCATGTGAACTAAGCTACTTACATGTGTGTCTGACATGATATTTGGCCACCATTTATGTATTCAGGTGCCTGTGAAGAACATATCAAGGCGCATGGCAGTGACGTCGCGGATGCACAATGCAAGTGGTGCCGGAGCCTCAGCCAGCATTTCGCCGATCTTCTCACGGTGTTGCAGAGATAAACACAACACCACACCATCACAACGCCGTGATTATTATTTAATTATAAATATTTTGTTTCTAAATTGCTGTTGATGCACTGTGTTTTGTGCCACCATTCTGTGGGTGACGTGTAACTCATGAAATGACTGTGCAGGGTCACCAAATTTGAGTACCGTCAACAGTGAGGTATGACTATTCACACAGCTAGAGCGTACGAACATATAAAACAAATTTTAGCCATTGCAGCAGGGCTAGCTGCTTTCAATGTGCATATAAATGCTTTCTTTATGCAATTACTAATTTTATTACATTTTTCTGTGTGTTACATAAAACACTGCGTTATTTTGTTGCACTGTTACCACAGTTTAGGATGTCTAGCATGTTAATTCAGTAGCTTCTTAACATATTCCTTTCTTTAAAAGCTTATTTTATTCGCTCATCAAGACTGTTTTAGAAAGATACCAATCTTTTATTTCCTTATCCTGCAACTTTAAGAAATAGATATTCTGACAATTTCTACACATTACTGCTTTTACAGAAGACGTGGATGTCCATTCAATCTCCACGTTATGTTGCTTTCCATCAGATTCGGACGTCGATTCCATTTCCGCATAACTAATACGGCTTTCCATAAGATGCGCATAACCGCATGATTTCCGCATTATATGGCTTTCCGTAAATGGGGATATCCGCATAATACGGCTTTCCCTAAAATGCGGATTTCCGCATGATTTCCACATAATACGGCTTTCCGTAGGCCAATAATGCCGTATCTACGGTTTCCATACATACGGAACGTTTCAGTAGGGTTCTCTCTCCGCGACAGCAGCAGGTTGGCACGCTACCCATTAAGCCACGGTCACATACTCTGGAGCATGTACAGGCGTGAGCAAAAAAAATTCCCCCATCACCCCTAAAGGGAACCATGTGTGGATGCGAAGCAGCGGGGAGATAATTAGCTTGAGCGGGAGGAACGTCGCCGCTCTCATTTCACGGCAGTGGTCCGGGCGCTCGTAGCGGCGCTGCACTGGAGAGAGAATGAGGCGCGCGCGCTCCGTCATTTTCATACCGCGGAACTACCGTGGCGCCCCAGCGGAGTAAGCAGCTGTCGCATCACCTGTCATGCGCGCCGCTCCGTAGATGATTCCTAGAGGAAAGGACGGGGGGGGGGGGGACCGTAGGAGAGGAGAGAGAGGGGGAGGGGACGTGCATGCGCTGTGGGGGGTGTGGGACGCGAGGGCTGCTCCGTAGAGTAGACGATTCCTAGAGGAGAGAAAGGGGGGTGAGCTTAGGAGAGAGAGGGAACGCACATGCGCTGTGGTGGTGTGGGACGCGGAAAGTAGGGACGGACTAAGCCCCCCCTCCAAACACATGCAAGCAACATTAAGGAATGGGGTCAACCTGGGCGACAGACACCACCTGCCTAGCCATTGCTAAGCAGCCTCTCTGTGCTCTCGACAATGACTCAAGGAATGGGGTCAACCTGGGCGACAGACACCACCTGCCTAGCCATTGCTAAGCAGCATCTCTATGCTCTCGGCCATGACTCTGATGACTGTGTTAGGGTTGACGGCCTCCATATTACTACAGGGTTCTGGTTCGCATAATGGGTGCTTTCCTACTTCATGCCAGTGGCCGGACGCGGGGCGCGGGACGGGGGGACGCGGGAGGGACGGACAGAGCCGCGAGCATAAGATGCTTCGCATCTAAAATATACAGACCACGGGATAGCGAGGCAGATTGCCTAGACGCGCCATCTGCCGACGCGGTGCCTGCTGCGGTGCGCATGCGAGTCCCGTCGTATCAGTGGCCTCTCATGTCGCTCTGTCCGTCAGGGTTATGGCGCTCGTAGCAAAAACGACAAATGGGTGTCGCTTCAACGTGATCATCTGCTGTCATCGCTTTCGGTGATAACGCTGGTTGGGCGTCGGGCTAAGCGTGCGAAGGATGGCCACATAGAACTGTTACAACATATGTGGCTGAAGGCTTCAACCTATACCTTTTTAGATGCGAAGCATCTTATGCTCGGGGCTTTGTCCGTCCCTCCCGCGTCCCCCCGTCCCGCGTCCGGCCACTTTCATGAAATAGGGAAGCACCCATTATGCGAACCAGAACACTGTAGTAATATGAAGGCCGTCAACCACTACTACAGTCATCAGAGTCATGGCCGAGAGCACAGAGAGGCTGCTTAGGAATGGCTAGGCAGGCGGTGCCTGTCGCCCAGGTTGACCCCATTCCTTGATCTTGCTTGCATGTGTTTGGAGGGGGGCTTAGTCCGTCCCGCGTCCCACACCACCACAGCGCATGCGCGTCCCCTCCCCCCCTCTCTCTCCTACGCTCACCCCCCTTTCTCCCCTCTAGGAATCCTCTACTCTACGGAGTGGCCCCAGCGTCCCCTCCCCTATCCTCTCCTACGCTCACCCCCTTTCTCTACTCGAGGAATCATCTACTCTACGGAGCGGCGCCCACGTCCCACAGCACATGCGCGTCCTCTCCCCCTGTCTCCTCTAGGAATCATCTACTCTACGGAGCGGCTCCGGCGTCTCACATCCCCACAGCACATGCTTATCCTCTCTCCTCTAGGAATCCTCTTCTCTACGGAGTGGCTCCAGCGTCCCACACCCCCACAACGCATACACGTCCCCTCCCTCTCTCTCTCCTCTCCTACGGTCCCCTCGTCCTCTGCTCTAGGAATCCTCTACGGAGCGGCGCGCACGACAGGTGGTGTGACAGCTGCATACTCCGCTGGGGGGCGCCACGGTAGTTCCCAGGTATGAAAATGACGGAGCGTGGGCGCCACATTCTCTCTCCTGTGCAGCGCCGCGTTGAGCGCCCGGACCGCTGCCGTGAAACGTGAGCGGCGACGCTCCTCCCGCTCAAGCTAATTATCTCCCCGCTGCTTCGCATCCACACATGGTTCCCTTTAGCGGGAAATGGAGAATTTTAAATGCGAATGCATTTCTTAGTCAGGCTATGTCAGGCATCCGGCGTCGTGCGGCTTTGTCCGCGGCGGCGGCCGCGGGCCGGCAGGTGTTATCTCCTCGCTCTCACTCCCTCTCCCATAGCAACAGCTGCGGGCGCGCGCGCTTATCCTCGCCCCTAGCAACCGGAGCATGTGGTGCGAGAGAGGGTAGGTGCAGTGCTTCGCCGATCCTTCTCTCGCCGTTCGCTCTCTCTCCTCCCTGCGCCCCACTCTACCGTCCGCTCGCGCCTCACTCTCGACCGTTCGCTGGCTGGACGCCTCTCAAGGCGATGGCAGAAGTCGGTGTCGGCGCAAGAAATGCATTCGCATTTCCTCACGATTCCCTTCGGGGAGGTGGGGGGCATTTTTTAGATGCGAAGCATCTTATGCTCGGGGCTATGTCCGACCGGCGTCCCCCCGTCCCGCGTCCGGCCACTTTCATTAAGTAGGGAAACACCCATTATGCGAACCAGAACACTGTACTAATATGAAGGCCGTCACCCACTACTACAATCATCAGAGTCATGGCCGAGAGCACAGAGAGGCTGCTTAGCAATGGCTAGGCAGGTGGTGTCTGTCGCCCAGGTTGACCCCATTCCTTGATCTGGCTTGCATGTGTTTGGATGGGGCTTAGTCCGTCCCTCCTTCCCGCGTCCCACACCACCACAGCGCATGCGCGTCCCCTCCCCCTCTCTCTCCTACGCTCACCCCCCTTTCTCTCCTCTAGGAATCCTCTACTCTACGGAGCGGCCCCCCGCGTCCCACGCAGCGCATGCGCGTCCCCTCCCCTATCCTCTCCAATGCTCACTCCTTTTCTCTACTCTAGGAATCCTCTACTCTAAAGAGCGGCTCCGGCGTCCCACATCCCCATAGCGCATGCGCGTCCTCTCTCCTCTAGGAATCCTCTACTCTACGGAGCGGCTCCCGCATCCCACACCCCCACAGCGCATGCACGTCCCCTCCCCCCTCTGTCTCCTGTCCTACGGTCCCCCCCCGTCCTCTCCTCTATGAATCCTCTAAGGAGCGGCGCGCAAGACAGGTGGTGTGACAGCTGCATACTCCGCTGGGGGGTTCCGCGGTATGAAAATGACGGAGCGCGCGCGCCTCATTCTCTCTCCTGTGCAGCGCCGCGATGAGCGCCCGGACCGCTGCCATGAATGAGAGCGGCGACGTTTCCCCCCGCTCAAGCTAATTATCTCCCCGCTGCTTCGCATCCGCACATGGTTCCCTTTAGCGGGAGATGGGGAATTTTTTTATATCTGAGATTATTCCGGTTGATAATTTAACCCCTGAACGATTGTGTTGCCGAGCCACAAAAAGAGAAAAAAAAACCACCTGCCTAGCTATTGCTAAGCAGCCTCTATGTGCTCTCGGCCATGACTCTGATGACTGTGTTAGGGTCGACAGCTTTCATATTACTACAGTGTTCTGGTTCGCATAATGGGTGCTTCCCTACTTCATGAAAGTAGCCGGACGCGGGACGCGGGACGGGGGGACGCGGGAGGGACGGACAGAGCCCCGAGCATAAGATGCTTCGCATCTAAAAGCAATCATATGCACTAGCGACGGTCAGACAGCTTTTTTTATGGATGACGCTAGCACGAAAAGTGAATGCCCAACCTCAAGCCCTAATTGCCGTTTCTTGATGGCGCATTATTTTCCACGTTTCCATTTTTGTAATCTCTCTTGTTGCACATTTTCAGACAAAAGAAAACTAGAATTTTGCAGCCTGCTTGCGCTGTGTAAATTCAGGTGAATAATTACTCTCTATGAAAAACGACTGCCAAGAGCATCTTATGCAGTAACAGATGTCTCAAATAGGCTTAGCTAGGCGAAATTTGCATAATTTTGCAACATCAAACTCGATTACATCGGGTGGGCTTAGTTCGATGTCACACACATTATTCAGTCATAGTTATGATAAGTCTTAACGATAATTAGATCTAATTTAGCTTAATGAGGCTCGACTCGGTCAGTAGTAATTTGCATCTCCCTGAGCTTGGATTCTCTGAGCTCATGCGGAATTCGACTTCAATTTAATTAATTGGGTTTACATAGATATGGCTTTATTGTACCTAATTCTACTCCGATTAGTAAGGCGATGCCATGATCAACCATGCTGAACTAAATGTATCAATAGTTAACTTGACTCCCCATAATTAGCTTAGTTATGCATAATTAGTACAGTTATGTCACGTGAAGCATCAGTATATGGGGTATGTTTCGTTGGATCTCAGAGTAATTAATCAGGCATAATTATTATTCGTCGTAATAGATAGTAATTTCACCTAAACGAGCTGAATCAGTATGAAGCCGTTAAGAAGTAATTAGTATTTTCTTGGACTTGGCTTCTCTGGGCTCATGGGGAGTTCAACTTGGATTAAGTGGCCACAATTAGGTTTTACTTATTCAGGCTCATTATGCTCAGCAAAATTAAGGAATACCATGATCAACTATGCCTAATTAGATTAGGCTATAATTATCTCAACTCATTCGGGCTCATCTAAGCTTCACTTGGCTTAACATGAAAACAGCAAGCTCGACCAGGTTACCTTGAATCAGCCTAATTAAACCTACTTATGCCTGGCTTTTTTAGGTGATACCATGCTCACCTAGGTATGATTAGTTTCGGCTACACTTACATTCGGCTTAACTAGGCTCATCTGAGTTTAACTTGGCTTAACGCGAGAAAGGGAAGCTGGGCTGAGAAAGGTCCATTTGTATGCTTGGCTTCATTAAGTTATATGATGCTAGAGAGTGGATAATGTATAAACAGAACGGGTCTTGACAGCACAAAAGCAAATCACAGTAGCAGCAATTTTACATTGCGGGATACTGTGGCAAGAGATGGTGGGGTATAAATAAAAACTGCAGTTCAATAAAGTGAGTCCCCTTCCAAAACAAGTAATTGAAGAACTGGCATAAAAATCCCACCAGACGTGGGCAGAAGCACAAACACGAAATACCTTCTTACGTCGGTTAAATATTTGTGCTAAACAACTTCTTAAGTTGCTCTCATATCAACTTTCTTTTTTAAGCCGCGGGGATAATTGAATTGCCCCCGGAAAACTTCGCTAATAGCGGAGAAGAACATTCATCAGATACTAAATGGCAACACGATAAACTACTGTGAGCACACGACAACCGACAAAATTAAACTAACGATGCGATCGAAGAACCACTTCATGGCACCAGAAAAATATGTTCACAGACTCGCAATACAATTTATCCGAATTTCCGTGAAAATTAACGTGAGAAAAATACAGCAAACTTCATCTCACAGCATTGCACCATGCACGCTTAGCCGTTATCAATTTGCCATCACATGAGAAAGAAGGCCATTAAGTTCACAAAACAGCGTGCGACGGCCGCTCCAGTGAGGGCGCATACGGATATGTGTGAGCTCGCGGTGAATCACAGATGTGGCGTCGTCCAGGCGCCGCTTCCCTTTCAGCGAAGGAGGGATGGTGTCATCTCTCCGAGGCTTTGCACAGCTTCAGGTGTATGCCTGGAAGAGCATTCGAATGCAAGCTGGTTGGTGCGGGGCATTGTGTGGGAATTTCATTTCTTTTCATTTCATTTATTTTACCATCAGGGCCAAACAAGGTATTACAGAGGGGAGTGGGTTACAAGTTAAAATTGAAGTTGGGCTTGTGCTGCTTTTTGCTTCATACATTTACTCAAGTTTTACACTCCGCTCTTTGATGACGTGCGTCGTCTAATGGTGTTTAGTACGTGAGCGGCTTGTAACTGGTGATACCGTAAGCAAGGACACTCGTAAACGGGCGCGATCCGCCGCATATCAGTCAGGAGGCAATGCAGCGGGGGACATTTTCAGTGCGCTGGGTGGTCGTTGCAACGAGCTGCATTGCCCCCGCGTGTGTGCCCCCATGTGTGCGCGAACAAGGCCCCCGTGTGTGTGCGTGAGTAAGTGAGTGTTTGCGTGTGCGTGGGTGTGTATGCGAGCGCGCGCGTTTGTGTGTGCGTGTGTGGGTAAATGTGTGCACGCGCGTTTGTGTGTGTGCGCGTGTATATGAATGGGTGAGTGTGTGCGTGTACGTGTGTGTATTCAATATTTGCTTTGGTTGGCTCAGTGCCTCGGGTTTTCTACCTTCACCATGTATCATCCCGACCAGACGGGCTTCCGTCAAACTGTGTGTTGATCTCAACTTGAAGCCCTACCACAAATATATGTTGTAGTCATTTTCGTTCCATAGTTGCACTCATACAGATCACAATGCACGGCATTCAGAATTCAGATCCCCGAACTTATACTAATGTTTATGCTACTGCAAGAGGTGGGTCGTGACAGCGTTTACGCAATAAATTGTTATCGGCAGTACTTGCACTGCGTCGCACGATTACGTCTAACTGCGTCGCTATCGAAACGGGGCAGCGTCGAATCATATGTTACGCAATAAGCGATATGCTGTGGCTTAACTATTTTCCAGATAGCATGAATGCCAGCAATCCTGCAAAGTAGAAGTCTAAGTGGGAACATGGTTGGTGTGGTTGCTATGTCTTTCGATGTGCTTAGTTATTTGGTGATGTGAATTTGTTCCCTTGCAATGATAGAACTGTTTTGTTGTTGTTGTTGTTGTCGTCGTTCTGTTCTAGGGTGAAAGCAACGTGTAATTGGGGTTAAAAAAACTTCATCGGTTTACATGCCATGTAACTGTGAAAACCGGAATGTTTGAAGGTACGTAGACAGCACAAATGTTTTTTTTTTTTTGCCATATTCAGTGTTGTGCCTTCAACCTGCTTACATGATACATCGCGCCCAAGCCATGCTGTGAGGATCTCCTATCAGGCACCTTGGAAACTTTCAGACGCCGATATGAGCTACGTTAGGTGCAGCCGAGAATATGAACTGCCAAGTGGAATACACCCTTTGAGGAAAACAATTAGGTATGAACGTGTTCAAGCTCCAAGTGGAATGTGAAGTGTGGTCACTAAAAATGTTGGTCGGCCGCGGTGGAGCAGTATTTATGGCGCTCGGCTGCTCACCGGAAGGTCATGGGTCCGATCCGCACCGCGGCAATCAAATTTCAATTTCAGCGCATTTCGGTTTCAGCAAAGCAGAAAGTCGGAGGAGTTGCACGTGTATTATTATATATGCTGCACGTATGTGTTAGTGGTTTGAGTGAGTTAGTAGCATTGCAGAAATGCAGAGATTCCACGCGCGACCCGAGCGACATAAGTAAAGGACTGACAATCACACTCTGTCTTGCTGCCCTCGGGGTTTCATCGTCCTGCTTTTATGCGCAACGTGCTGTCAGCTATGACATACCGCATGCAAGTGTATTCTAAAGGAGAAGCACTATTCTGATTACGTATTATTTGCAGGGGGGCTCCACTCAGTACAACTGCTATACCCGTTCTCCAACAATCCAGGTGTTGCCGCACAAACGGTATGTGCCTCTGTTATTTCGATCTCCTTTCTGCGACACATTCCGGACAAGTCGCTGCGCGCATGATCGGACCAACCAAGTGTCGCCTAGCATAGGCGTGCGCACGAGGGGGGGCAGAGGGGGGCGGCCGCCCCCCTAGTCACCTAAGAGAGGGGGGGGCGCAAATTCTGCCCCATACATTGACTTAATAGGGAGGGGGGGGGCGCTGCGATGAACATTCGCCCCCTCCTGCCCCCCCCCTGAAGGGGAACCCTGCGCACGCCTATGTCGCCTAGGAAAGAAGCGTGGTGCTTCCTTTAGTGGTTCCTTCTCTGTGCGCGCCTAATCTTTCGTACTTCTTTCTGCGGCTTTATTATGCTTCGTACAAATATGTACACAGAGTGATGAGACCTTTCACGGGGGGTTGTCATGTGGCCGGCCCTTTTCTGAATAAACACGCTGGAGCTTTGCTTAGAGCATGACAGTTGCGGTGTCCGTGGCAAGAGATGTACGTTTCCCCGATCCCACGAAAAAACAGAAACCAATGGCCTTTGGAGCTGGCTTAGAGCTTGCATGCATCATAACGCTCCGTGTACTGTGCGATGTCATTGCACGTTACAGAACACCAGATGGTCCAGTTTTCCGGAGCACTAAACTACGGCGTCTCTCATAATCATATATCATAATGATATATGACGTCGCACGCCCCCTCACGGAACTACTCAAGAGAGACGTGACGTTTGTGTGGGGACCTGAACAAGCCAGAGCATTCGCTGAACTGACCACCAGACTTACGACGCCACCGATACTCGGCCACTTTGATATGTCCGCTCCCACGGAAGTGCGCACCGACGCCATCGGCCACGGCATCGTAGCTGTTTTGGCCCAACGTCAGCATGGTTGTGAGCGTGTCATTGCATACGCTAGCCGTCCTTTGTCGCCAGCGGAGCGCAATTACTCAATCACCGAACGCGAATGCCTCGCGCTCGTCTGGACAGTGGGGAAATTTCGGCCATATTTGTATGGACGACCATTCACAGTCGTCACTGACCACCACACCACGCCTTATGCTGGCTGTCGTCCTTAAAGGATCCTACTGGACGCCTCGGCCGGTGGGCTCTACGGTTACAAGAATATTCATACACAGTGGTGTACAAATCGGGCCGCCAACATGAGGATGCCGATTGCTTGTCGCGTCATGCAGTAGACCCACCAGACGTTCCTGAGACCGGCGAATCGACTTGCCTGTTGGCACTTTCCGCGTTCGGCAACATCGGAGATGAGCAACGCCGTGATCCTCACTTAAGAGATATCATTCTTCGCCTGAGTGGTCCCTCAACTCCTCAGTCTCTCCGTATGTTTCTGCTCCAAGATGGCGTATTATATCGCTACAGCATGTATCCTGACGGACCTGACCTGCTGTTGGTCGTACCCAAACATATGCGTCAGACTGACCTCGCACAGTTGCACGATATTCCTACGGCTGGTCACTTGGGGGTCTCAAGAACTTATGACCGTGTTCGACGTCGTTTCTTTTGGCCCGGTATTTACCGGTCCGTCTACCGTTACGTCACTTCGTGCAAGTCCTGTCAGCACCGCAAAAAACCGGCAGCCCTTCCAGCAGGACGCCTTCAGCCTATTCAAATACCATTTGAACCATTTTATAGGGTAGGCCTTGACCTCCTTGGCCCTTTCCCTTTATCGGTCAATGGAAACAAGTGGATAGCCGTCGCCACGGATTACAGCACTCGGTATGCGATCACGCGGGCCCTCCCTACCAGCTGTGCCACCGACGTCGCTGACTTCCTCTTGGAAGACGTTATACTTCACCATGGCGCTCCTCGACAACTGCTTACCGATCGGGGTCGCTACTTCCTGTCACAGGTTGTCCAAGACATATTGCACTCTTGCGCTACAAAGCACAAGTTCACAACGGCGTATCACCCTCAGACCAACGGGCTCACAGAGCGGCTCAATCGAACTATCACCGAAATGCTCGCTATGTACGTCTCTTCTGACCATCGTGACTGGGACGCTGCTCTCGCATTCGTGACATTTGCGTATAATACATCCCGACATGATACCGCAGGTTTCTCGCCATTTTTTCTCTTGTATGGACGAGACCCCACGCTCCCTTTTGACACGCTCCTTCCGGCCGTTACCCACACATCAGAATACGCTGGTGATGTCATATCCAGAGCTGTAGAGGCACGCGAGATTGCTCGCCTGCGCCTTAGCGATTCGCAAGAGACGCAACGACTCGTCTACAATGCCCGCCACAGTGATGTCCAGTTCAACCGAGGTGACACGGTCCTTCTCTGGACGCCTTCACGGCGAGTTGGCCTGTGCGAGAAGTTGACTTCGCCGTACTCCGGTCCGTACCGTGTCGTGCGCCAAGTCACCGACGTGACATACGAAATCGAGCCCCTTCACACCGACCGGGCGCGATCGTCTTCGGACATTGTTAACGTAACTCGGCTGAAGCGCTATCATTCGGACCAGCCGAGCACCGAGACGGTGCCTTCGCCGCCGGGGGTGATGCCACGGGGTGCCAAAGATGAACACCATAGCGAAGAAGACGACGCTGAGGGAGATCTCGAGCAGACTGGACTCCATCTTGTGTGCCTGCCTTCGAGTGCTGTAAATGCAGTGTAAATATATATTCTCCAACGCCTTGTCTCCCCGTAACAATATCTTAGAGACGTAAGACTTCAGGTATTATAATTACTATGTGTTCTATCAGATCAGATTAAATGAAAAAGCTGTTCACTTCACTGCAGACAGTATTAACGAACCGCTATTGGACTGATTAAAAACATCATGGCGCCGCCGCTATGACATCTGTAATAGAGAAGCACAGGTGCATGACTTTCAGTTCACTCAAAGCCCACAACCAGTGATTTGGAAAATGTGACGAAGTGGCCACAAGTGGGGTTCCAGATTGCAACATTTGCTGTACTGGAAAGCGCGTGGCTTTTAGAGTTTGAACATCATACTGGGTTTCATGTCTATAGCGGGCAGTTTTAGCTAGGACGATAGATAGATAGATAGATAGATAGATAGATAACTTTATTGAGCACCGAGGGAGGAGAGCCGTGTTTTACCCCGACCCCCCTACGGGCCGCTCCCACGTTGGAATAGGCAGAAAGTACCTGCCCGCGGCATCATAGGCCCCCCTTGGATTGCCCGAAGCTGACGGTGACGATCCGTGCTTTTGATTGCAGAATAAAAGTCCTGTCTCGGGAGGATTTGCGCCTTGAGTTCCTTGAGTATGTGGGGGCAGTCCCACATCATGAGCTCAAATGTGCACACACACCCACAGTCCGGGCAGTTAGAAGATATATCCATATAAATTGAAACGGTAGCTGGGCACGGGTAAACCCCTGTCTGCAGAAGTCTGAACGTGATTTCTTGTCCTCTGGTAAGATGCAAATGGGGTGGAGGAAAGACCCTACGACCCAAGCGATAGTGCGAAGTGACTTCATTGCACGTAGCCAGGACGTCCCGCGACCCTCGATCAGTCGCACCCCCCATCCAGAGGATCGGCCCCGGGTGGGGGCGGAGCGGTCCAACGAGCCAGGGCCGTGAAGCCCCGCGCGGAAGGCTAGTCCTCGCGCCCGGGCGTGGGCCAATTCGTTGGAGTTGGTGATGCCGCTGATCGTGGAGCTCATATGGGCCGGGAACCAAATTATCTCGTGTGGAGTAATGGTACTACCTCTGAGAATCCCAGCAACGAGCGGGGGAGACCCTGCCAAAGCCAAAGGCTCTAACCGCCGAACGTGAGTCAGAATAAATATGACAACGTGAGGAGTCCAAAAGCCCTAGTGCGATGGATACCTGTTCAGCTATTGCCGGAGAGGCTGCCTCGACAGAGCATGCCGACATTAGTTTACCTTGGTCAGAGACGGCAACGGCCACATAACGATTCCTATCCGCACGCGCAGCGTCCGGGAAGGTCGACGATCCCGACTTTGAGTGCACCTGTTCCAAAATTTTCTTGGCTCTAGCCCGTCTCCTTCCGACGTTAAATTGAGGGTGCATATTCCTAGGAATAGGGGTAACCATGAGTACCTGTCTAACGGCGGAGTCAAGCGAGATCATCCGCTCTTCCTGCATTATGGTAGAAATTCCGGCACGCCGCAAAATCTCCCGTCCCGCCCGGGTTACCGAGAGGCGAGAGATCTGCGCCATGCGTTGAGCCTCTATAATTTCATCCAGCGTATTGTGTAGTCCTTATGCTAAAAGCCCCTGATTGCTAGTTCGGATTGGAAGGCCGAGTGCCCTTTTAACTGTTTTACGGATCAGTACATTGAGCTTGTTCCTTTATGTAGCAAGCCACTTATGCATAGACGCAACATAATGAACATGACTCAAGAGGAAGGCATGAAAGAGGCGAAGAAGATTGTCCTCCTTCATTCCTCCTCTCCTGTTAGATACTCTGATAATGAGGCGAAGTGTAGCCGCTGTATGTTGCTCTAATCGACGTAGAGTTTCCGTGTTATACCCATTCGCTCAGACGAGCATACCTAATATTCGGATGCAGCTAACCTTGGGAATTTTATCCCCGCTAGCAGTCAATAATGTCACATCCACCTCCTCAGGGGGGACCCAGTCCTTGGGTCGCCGTCCCTTTCTGGTTGGCTTGTATATTAATAGTTCTGATTTGCTACTTGAGAGCGTTAAAGACATGCGACTGATATTCCTTTCAACCGTGTTGAGCACCTCCTGCAATCGATCCTCAAGGGGTCCTACGGCACCGCCACGAACCAAGACCGTGATATAATCTGCGTAGAGTGCACTCTCCAATCCCTCGAGTTCGTCCAGTTCGCGAGCAAGGCGAGCCATTCCAATATTAAAAAGAAGCGGGGAGACGACTGCCCCCCTGAGGGGTTCCACGCGAGCCTAATTCGTAGTTTTCCGACTTCAGCTCCCCAAACTTAAGAGTGGCCGTACGTTCGTTGAGAAAAGCCGCGGCAAAATTATAAAATCGCGCACCAAGGTTCATGTCGTTTACGGATTCCAGTATATGGGCGCGAGATATGCGGTCAAAAGCCTTAGCCAGATCGAGACCAAGTATAGCCCTGGCATCGCGAGTGTTGACGTCAATGATGTGTGATTTAAGGAGAAGCCTCACATCCTGCGTTGAGAGATACGGGCGGAAACCCACCATATTCGGAGGGAGGAGACTCTCATCCTTGATAAACGCAGAGAACCTATTATTCAAGACGTGTTGATAGACCTTTCAAACGCAAGCGCAAGATGTAAGTGAAATGGGGCGGATGTTTTCAAGGCTGGGCTTTTTGCCCGCCATAGGGATCAGGACCACCTCCGCATGTCTCCATTCCTCAGGGAAAGTGCCATTGGCCCAGTGTTCGTTAAAAAAGGTCGGTGAGAAAGTCAATTGAAGCGTCATCCAGGTTCCTCAAAGTCCTGTTAGTGATCTGGTCAGCCTCGGGGGGCCGACCTTTCATTGAGATCTATTAGCGCCATCCGAACTTCAGCTGTGGTGATATTCTCATCAAGTTTAGATTGCATCCGCCCGCTATAAAGGGGGGGGGGGGCTTCGAAGCGGGCGGATCCACCCCCTCTAAGCGGCAAATATTTGCCTGCAAGCATGTCGCAACCTCCTTTTCTGAGCTGTCTCTGAGTGCAACGCTGACTATGTGATCGACTACCCTGCAACGACTACCTTTGCTTTTTTCAGGTCCCATGAGATGTTTCAATAGGTCCCATTTTCCCCCAGCACGCATTTGTCCATCTACCATGTTGCACGTCTCCTCCCATCGGGTTCTTTCGAGCTGCGCGGAGTAAGTCTGGATCTCCCTGTTAATTTCAGCAACCTTTCGCTTTAACCGCCGATTGAGCTTGTTCTGTTTCCAGCGCTTCCTAAGGCCATTTCTGGCCTCAAAGAGATGGGCAAGTTTGCTATCCATGATCCCGATCTCTGGCTGCGTCTCTATGACCTTTGTGGCCCTCTTAACATCGCTACATAAGTTCTGTTTCCAATCTTCAAAACTCTCCCAACAGCCCCCCTCCTTACGTATCTCGCGGAAAAAATCCCAATCTACAATAGTGTGTTTCCTGCTGCCTGCGACAGTTGCCGACAGCGTAGTTTCTAGTATATAATGGTCGCTACCTAAGTCTTCATATAAATTAGTCAACTCGCAGTGATCCTGAAAATTTGCAAAAGTCAAATCAGGCGTAGTGTCCCTACAAACTGAGTTGCCAATTCGCGACGGATAACGTGGATCAGTCAGCATAACCATACCTAAGTCATGTGGGCTCTTTTAAAGTGAGTCACCCTTCTTTGTAGTTTTCGGATACCCCTACGCAGTGTGTGGTGCGTTCAAATCACCAGACACCAAAAGTGGAATGCCATTGCGGTTTGCGAGCCTGCTAGCCTTGGAAATAAGCGCGTAAAGACGGTCCTGCGAACGTTTCGGAGAACTGTAAACATGTAAAATTAGCAACCCCTTGAGCAGTCGCCTCCCGGGGAGAAGCTCAATGCACTGATATTCGGATTTAAATCGCTTGTCGAGATCGTGAAGGGCGAGAGCCGAGATTTGCTTGGACACACACCGCTATCCCCCCTGCCATCACCCTGTCTGCGGCAGAAAGTCTCATACCCAGAGAGAGTAATCCCCTCATCTAGGAGAGTCTCCTGCGGCAACGGGACATGCGGCTTGCATTCTGCAGCTCTAATAAACTGACACCATGCGGCTTTTTTTTCTTTGAAACCCCCAGCAGTTCCACTGCCACACGCGGAGTGCCGGGCGCTGCTTATTTCGTTCCGCCATTTTTATTGCCAAATTTTGAGTTTCCATCCGCCCCAGCCTTAGACTGCGACGAAGGAAGGTGTGGCATCCGGCCTTTCTCCTTTGGTGTCACTACTTGGACCTCATCGGTCCTAGTCTCCAATGCTCTAAGTCGCTTGCCGTGATCAGCGCTCTGCTTCTTGAGCTCCCCTACATCTACTCGAAGCTGTTGGAGTATGCTCGTGATCTCTGCTGGCGACTTCTTCATAGTCTCCCGAAATGATTCAAAACCGTCTTTGTCCAAAACGCTTACATCACCCACCGCTTTATGTTTGCGACCTACCGGACCTGCAGAAGTCTCCATAGCAACAGGAGCCGACTTACTAGTGACCTCCAAACCCTTCCTGAGCGCTCCGATCTCCTCTTTCAGCGTCATTACCATCTCCTTTAGAAGAGAGTTCTCCTCTCTGATCTGTTTAAACTCCTCAGTGCCCGGCTGCCTTGCAGGACTACCCCCACTTACTTGCTGTGCTTGCACGCCACCAGCCTTCTGAGCTCATGTTGTTTGCGGCGGGATATGACCAGGCCTTGAGCCGCATTGTGACCTTGGGGCAGCCGACTCCGAGCGAGCAGTAACGCCCTGGTTCCGCCGTTGGTCTCCCCGCTCCTCAATGGGAGGAAAATCTTTAAATCTCCCGAGAGGCTGTCGTTCCCGTGTTGACTCTCCAATCCGTTCTCTTCGTCGCTGTCGCACGATGAAAGGAGTCTGATAGCGCTGTTTACAATTCCGATCCCCCGTTGGGTGACCCTTTCCGCATAGCTTGCACTTGGCTTTACACTCGTGTGAGTCAGTGGGATTTTCCACCCCGCATCCCCAACAGGTTTTCTTTTCCGGCGTCGGACATACATCCGCTCGATGACCTACTTTTGCGCATATGTAGCACACATCGACTTGCCGCCTATACAGGTAGCACTTGAGAAGAACACTTCCAAACTTGATGTGATTCGGGACTTCATAGCCTTCAAAGACGATGACCACGCAACCAGTGTCCTTTATGCGCTTGGATTGCATGGCTGTCGGATTCCCGGAATGCACAATCATAGTGTTCAGTTCCTGCTCGGTGATTTCCCGGTCCATGTTCCGAACGACACCCTTGCAGTAGCCGTCACCCGCGGAGTAGAAGGCGTTGACGTTGTACATTTTCTCTCCAACCTTGATTTCCTTTATGCGCACGTAGTTCTTCGCGTGCTCCTTTAGTGGTGTACTAACCGCGACGATATTCTGTATAACGTTGGGGCAGACGATGTCTTCCCCACAGCGTTGTAAGTGATCTTCGCCGCAGCCATGATTGCCTCTGCGACATTGCAGTGACCTGCTTTTCTTAGATCCAAACCATCCCACGGTCGTATGTCGATCCGTCGGTGATCTTCTGGCAAGTAGGGTATGCGAGAGGACGCAATAACCCGCTTTTTCAGCGTTGAACGGCTGCGGCGGGAAGGCGCGCTAGAACCACCGCTATATCTTCTAGAAGCTTCGTCGGGCTCACGCCCGCCGGTTCTTTGCTGTGAAGACTTGCCACGCACGAAATTCCAGCCCACATCGCTGGATTCCTTCTTCCCCGATCGTATCGCCTTCCACCTCGACCTGCATCTTCTCGGTAAAGCGGCAATAAAATGCCCCACTCGTCGCTAGGCCTAACTGACGGCGGCGAAGCGGCGATGCCGCTAAGCGTAACGTTAGGGCTAGCCCTCCTCCGCGGCGTTCCGGTCAGAAAACGGTCGAAAAATGGCAAATACGCACCCAATGTCCAGAAATCGGGTGTACACGTGCGTAAAACCACCTTGTACACAAATTCAGAGCAGAAAACAGGGTTGATCACCCCATAAAAGACCGCAAATGGCAAACAAAGCCAGAGCCGATGCGAAGACGTCCGTGCTGATCGGCGCCACCTGCCGGTCCTCAGCTAGGGCGAAATAATCTCCGCATTATTTAGTGGTACCAGTGCAAACTTGCGAAAATGACATCTAGTGCTTCGTTTACTGATGCTATTTCTGTAATCACCACAAAAGACAAACCTACAGGCAACCGAAGAGCCAGTCTCACCTCGAGGTTCTCACGCACAATTCAAAATTGTTAAGTTGATATTCGTGGAACAGAAGGGAAAATAAATGACACGATCGTTGCTAGTGGGACTTGATTAAAGCATTAGAGCATTTTAAAAGAGTTGACTGTTGAGCTAGTTGGTGTTTTGACATAGAAACCATCGTGAGTAGCGCAAACGGACAGGACACACAGCAAGGAACAGACGAGCACAGGCGCCTGTCCGATTGCGCTACTCACGATTGTTGCTATGGCATTAGAGCAGTTGATGGACGACAAAGAAATGAGGAAGCAAACGGAATGATTGCCTATGCAACTGCGAAATATTTACGTACACCTGAGTCGTAATAAAGAAAAGGAACATAATTCTTAAAGGGGCCCTGCAACACTCTTTCAGCATGGTCAGAAAACACTGCCGACCGGTAGTCGAGGCTCCCGAGAACACCCGAGCCAAATATCGTAGCGCAGCACGCGTCCTGGAATGCACAATAAATTCTCAAAGTCAGCTAAAAATCACTTTATCTTCTCTCGACAAATGACGCTACAAGCTCAAAAATCACTGCGTCACAGGCGAAGTATCACCCATTGGCTGATTTAAGCATGACGCGCTCGGTCGTTACTGAGGCCGCCGCGGGAGGCCGCGACTTGTCCACGCGTGCGCACGCGATCGCACTGAAAAGCCGCGCATTCGAAGAAAAAATAGGAGAAAAATTGCTCAAGGTCACGAGGCGCGCGTGACGTATTTTCTTTCCCCGTGCCATCCGTCCCTGCTTAGCTTCCAGCGCTTTCGTTGGGACGAGAGAAGAGAGAATGCAATTGCTGTGTGCGACAAATCTTTGTAACTCCGCTCGTACTGGACGGATTCTAAAAACTTTGTGCGGCAGTGAATTTGTGAGGCAATAAGCTCCTTTAGTGAATCCATTACATGGCTACTTGGAAAACTGTTGCAGGGCCCCTTTAAGGCAGCACTAGCAGCATTGGACCAAGGAACATAGGCTCGATAAGCGATGCCGTGTAGCACATCATTCTGCAGCGAATGGTAAAGCTGGGAGATTCGCAGCAGACCGACAGCAGTTTATTGATGTGTATGAGATTCCAAGTCGTATGAGTATGCTGCTTTAGGATAGCTGCCCATTACAATTAGTAGAGCGTCTTCCCATGAGATGGATAACCGCCGTGGACAACTGAAGCCCTCCTTCTGGAGAACGGCAGGGCTGACGTTTTCAGAAATAACAAGAAAAAGGGCTTGGCCATCCGGGCGATGACTGCGGTGGTATAGTACGCAATGTTGGAGGACGAGCATTCGGGGGCATCTGCTCAGGGCTGGGCAAATATACTTTAAGAGTGTACCGCTATACAATACAAGGTACTGGGCAAGAAATATTTGGGATACATGTAGAAGATACTACCATAATAATTGTATCCCATATGGTGTTTGCATCTTCCCTGGTAAAAAAATTCAATACTTTCGCACATTCGCTGTTGCAGATTTATATAACGTAGCAGCGGACGCCTATACACAAACATGTTTGCTTGAAAATTTTTGAACTGCCACCAACATTGTTAACTTTGAATGAAGCGCCTGTTAGCAACCAAAAATTGATGGAACTTGTTTCATTGTCTTCTGATCATGTGTACTTTTTCGACGTCGTTTCCGTGACAAAGATACCTCCCTGAAATCTTGGTGGGCCGCAGCATAGAACACTTTTGTGTTAAAATAATGTAAGGTAATCCCATAAGCTGATCCCCACCTCCTCTAAGCTGACCCCGAACCACTAGGAACCTACTTTATAACCACTCCTGCGGCAAATGCTACGCATCATTAAATGCAAGAAAGCGCAACTCAGAACGAAGACGTTATGCCTACCGCAGTGATCACCAAATGTTCATTAACCAAACGATCGCCTTTCATGTGATGATGTAATAGTTGATTGCTTCGCTCAAAGGGTCGGCAAGTTGCACACTGAAGGGCATTGTATGATTAAACGGCTACACGCCGTTCATTAGTGTTTACTGCAGCGTAAAAAATTTCGCCATCTCGCGCTAAAGGGAACCATGTGTGTATGCGAAGCAGCGGGGAGATGGCTGGCTTGAGCGGGAGAAACGTCGCTCTAGGGGCGTGGACAAAGCCTCCGCAAGCACATGCAGCAGATGGAGGGATGGGCAAAGCGTCCGCAAGCACATGCAAGAAAGATGAAATAATGGAGTCAACGTGGGCGACAGACACCACCGCTAGTGCGTGTCATTCTTTGCTTCCACCCACCACATGCCTAGCCATTGCTAAGCAGCCACTCTGTGCTCTCGGCAATGACTCTGGTAACTGTGGTGGTGGCTGACGGCCTTATTGTACTACAGTGTTCTGGTTCGCATAGTGGGTGGTTCTCTACTTCAGGAAAGTAACCGGACGCGAGACGCGGGACGCGGGAGGGACGGACGCAGCCCCAAGAATAATATGCTTCGCATCTAAAGCAGTGCATCTATCTTCAACAGGTGCGCGCGGTGTATATACGCAGCTCCATAAACGTAGCCCCCATTATGTGTCAGCTCTACTGTGAAGCCGAAAAAAGAAACACAGCATATCCACGGAGTGAATGATGATGAGTGGGCGAAGCTGCGGAGGTTCATCGGTAAACCGTGAATCTTCCACGAATTCTGCCCGGTACATCATCACCGACGTGAGATCGGGCGCGTTTATACTAAAGGGTCGATGAAAGTTATGGTGACTGAAGCAATCATGGTTACACCGTGAAATCTTTAGTGGTTTCGCCCAGAAGTAATCAAAGCGATAGTGTGTGTGAAATTTTATTCAAACTTCAACGACCGGTCGTCGTCCATAGTCCGCCAAGCAGCACGGTCCAGCAAGCGCACTCGTACGGCGGTCCGCGCAATCGAAGAGCAGCTGCACCGCCAACGCCATCTAGCGTACCTTCACCCAACCGCCATATTGTACGCACGTCTATAGGACAGCGCCCTCTCGGAAACGAGACGAGAACTGGAGATGACGGCACCATATCCACAGAGTGAATGATGATGAGTGGGCGAAGCTTCGGAGGTGCGTCGGTAAACCGGTAATCTTCCGCCAATTCTGCGCAGTACATCATCAACGACGTAAGATCGGGCGCATTTATACTGAAGGGTCGATGAGAGTCATGGCGACTCGCAGCTCACTTTAATTTTACATTTACGTTGTGAATTTTTTTATTGTTTAATCACGCACAGGAGACATCTCACACAGGCACTACCTTGGAGGTCGAAATCCAGTGCCTACTGACTACTCAGGATGCATGGATCACCGAGGACCGCCGAGGTGATGCCATAAGGAGCTTCGCCCCTATATATATATATATTCATCATATACAAGTACCGCCATCTAGCGGACATTCCAAGAACTAAAACGAGAGGTGGCTACCTACTACATACATCGAGGACGCACGACCCACGGCTTAAGGAGCTTCGCCCCTAAAAAAAAGGAAAACAATATGACACGACCACAGCCGAATATATGTGCGCCCTTTCTCCAGAAGAAGGTACGAATACCGCAACAGACACCCATCGACCGGCCGGACTGACAGTATAGATTCCTACGGTTACGTCTAGCCGCGGTGCCGTGGGCTGCCGCCTACTGCCTGAAGAAACATCATGCATAACAAAGTACACAGTAGCATATTCTACAGGACAGTCAAATGACACGTCGCGTGGAAGTAGCGATCTTTCCGGAGGGCGCTACGCGCATTTCGGAGTTATGTGACCCTGTAGAAGAGTTGTCTCTTATGAGCACGAAAGTGTTTTATGCCAGGGTCCACCAAGACTTCACTGACTTATTTCCGTCACGCCTATGAGGTTGTTAAAAGGTACACAAACATAATACAAAGGAAGAAACTAGAAGAAAAGTTACGCAAATTTGAAACTCCCGGAAATTAGACCCACGACCTCTAAGTCAGCGGCGATAGAAAGCGGGTGCTTAACCGACTGCGTCACCGGCGCATTTGCGGAGAGTTCTTCAAAAGCGCCTGATATATCTCCCACTCCTTCGCTATGTACCTGCGTTCTTCGGTTGTAGGGGCGGTGGCGCCGTCTAAGAGCGTAGAAAAGAAGTACTGCATTATGACACTAACACCGACAGAGAACGCTGCGGTAGTCTTAGCACTACGGCGCCTCACCATAGGCGCCTCGACGCCAGCATTCGAACGGAAATGATAGTATCTTCGCCCAAGCGACCTTCCAGCAGCATGATGCTCGCCAACATGACGCCGCATGCCAGGCATATCTACAGGATGGTCGCCGGCCAGCAAATCGCGCACCCTTCGCGTCAGCGGACCGTCAGTTCTCAAAACGATTTAGTGAAAAACCGTTCGGTTTCGCTTGCACGGTTTCAGAACGCCCGTGGTTCTTGTGTGATTTGCGCGATCTTCCTCCGGTGCGCGCAATGCAGTGTCTCCGGAAAGTGTATCCCGGTCGCGAGTCGTTGTTTGTCGTGGTGGAGAAAATGTGCCACCAGGTGTCAACATGGGTGCGTCAACATCTAAGGGTGCGTAGCCACTAAACACCATTACACTTTATACATCAATGAGCAATAAACATTGAACCACTTCTGTGAAGACACGTTTCACTTTTGTGTGTCATACCGATCCCTATTAGCTGCGAAGCGTCTTATGCTCGGGGCTGTGTCCGTCCTTCCCGCGTCCGGCGTACTGCGTCCGGTCACTTTCATGAAGTAGGGATGCAGCCACTATGGGAACCAGAACACTGTAGCACAATAAGGCCGTCAACCACCACCACAGTCATCGGAGTCATGGCTGAGAGCACAGAGTGGCTGCTTAGCATTGGCTAGGCAGGTGGTGGGTGCAAGCAAAGAATAACGTGCTCTACCGGTGGTGTCTGTCGCCCGCGTTGGCTCCATTCCTTGATCTTGCTTGGATGTGCTTGCGAGTGCTTTGTCCGTCCCTCCTTTCCCGCGTCCCGCGTCCCACAACCCATCTCTCTCATCTCCTACGCTCCCCACCTTTCTCTCCTCTAGGAATCCTCTACTCTACGGAGCGGCGCCCACGTCCGTTGACTCCATTCCTTGATCTTGCTTGCATGTGCTTGCGGGGGGCTTTGTCCGTCCCTCTTTTCCACGTCCCACACCTCCTCTCTCTCCTCTCCTACGCTCCCCCCTTTCTCTCCTCTAGGAATGCTCTACTCTACGGAGCGGCGCGCGCGTCCCACACCCCCACAGCGCATGCGCGTCGTCTCTCCCTCTCTATCCTCTTCTACGGTCCCCCCCCGTCCTCTCCTCTAGGAATCCTCTACTCTACGAAGCGCCGCGCACGACAGGTGGTGCGACAGCTGCATACTCCGCTGGGGGGCGCCACGGTAGTTCCGCGGTATGAAAATGACGCAGCGCGCGCGCCTCATTCTCCCTCCTGTGCAGCACCGCGATGAGCGACCGGGCCGCTGCCGCGAATCGGGAGCGGCGAAGTTTCTCCCGCTCAAGCCAGCCATCTCCCCCGTTGCTTCGCATCCACACATGGTTCCCTTTAGCGGGAGATGGGGAAGTTTTGTAGCGTTAGCTACACTGGCCTAGCCAAGCCTGTTTCGCGCGGCTCATCAAGAGCCGTGCTGCGCATGCGCGAGGATCAGTGATGTCACACAGCTGGCGCGTCGGAGCCGGCACCTCCCGCGCACTCTGCCGCCGCCGCTCGCGGCTCACCGCCGCAGGTCTGCGCAAATGGTCTGCGCATTCCAGAGGAGTGACGTCGTAGCCGTCGTAGACGCATTGGCGCCTGGCGCGCGCGCAGCTATTCGCTATTCGCCTTAGCTGTGCAGTCGCCGTCTGACACTGCGCTGGAGCCGCTGCGCACCTGACTGGCGTTTGTCAGCAGCATTTGCGCTCTCCATGGAGGAGAGCGCAAATGCTGCTCAACGGCGCGGAAAAGCGGAGAAGCTTGACTCATCGGATCCCGAAGTAGTTGCCTGGTAATTAGCGGTTGAGCGTAGGTATGTCACCGAACAATTCGGTTAAAGACACTATACACGTAGTGGCTACGTCTATACCTAGTCGTGCGGCATGTGAACTGTTTGTGGTGGCTGGTGACTTCAATCGTGCTCCAGACTCTCTTTGTGTTATTATGTGCCAAATAATACGTATACCGTGTGTGCGTCATTGGAGCAGCAGTAACCATGATAATCAAGCTAATCCTAGACAATCTAGACAATCAGGAAAGCTAAGAATAATCAGCTGAACCTTTGCTAACGCTGCGTATATCCTGGCATAGCCGAGCTAAGCCACTGCAACATTTTTTATCATAGGGATCAACATTTTTTTGTTATGCTATTACCCTTTCAACGGAGCCAAAAATTTATAGGGAAAAAGGAAGATGCAGTCACTACAAGTTCAACTGCTTTTGAAACACCTTGAAAAGCGCCATTAGGTCTGTAAGTTGCCTTATATGTTATCATGTACACCCGTGGACAAAATATGTCGGGACGCGCGAGCGGCTACCGCAATCAGGTCATTCTGCATCGCCGTGCCTTCTGACGTTGAGCGTCTGGTGTCGAGGCATGGCAGTGCACATGCGCTTCCTTTCATGCTCGCCGCCATGTATATTTACTCGCTTGCAGGAGGCAAGCTCATTACATGCAGTGTTTTGCGGTAGGGCGCTTGTTCAATACGTCCCGCGCTCAGTTCGACGGACGCACGGTTGGCGTGAAGCCGTGCGTTAAAGATAACATGTCCTGTCTCAGTGACACATCCATGTCATATATAGAATTAGCAGCCGTCTGTGCATGTTCTTTTTGGAGAAAGCGTGCCATGTGGTACTGAAATACGAACGAGGGCACCGAAATTTAGAGGCGTTGACCGAAAAAACATAAGATGAGGAGGTACGGCTGCTATACGTGTTGCCTGCCTGATAAAGGTGAAGAGAGCGGCGTACCCTACACCGCCACCATGTCTCAGTCGAACAGAGCGGGCGATGGGTTGAACAAAGAAAGTGACCCCTACCGTATAACGCTATATCAAATCAGCTAGCCTTCTGTAAGCAAGTATGAAAACACTTCTGCGAACGTGAAAGGATGTGTCTTTACCAGACGGACGTTGAACGTCAGACGGCGCGGCGATGCAGTTTTATCTTTTGGGATCGCCGCTCACGCATCCAGACTTCTTTTAACGACAAGTGTACAGTGGCATCCACTCTTAGGGTGAACACGGCTCAGCGTGGCAGTGCTCTGCCGAGCGCCAGCGCAGTTGGTGCGGCCGCGCATCGAATCGAAGCGGCGCAGGCGCACACGAGCGCGCCGCTCTTGCTGTACTGCAGACAAGAAAGACCGGCGCTTGGCTACTACGATGCAGCGATGTAGCAGACAACTTAAAGCACCGCCCGTGTGTCCGTGTGCGCATGCGCCGCTACGCTTCTATGCGCGGCCGCGCCGGCTGCGCGCAGTGTGGCCACGCTGAGCCGTGTTCACCCTAACAGTGGACGGCACTGTACATTGGTTATGAAATAAAACGGACTAGTCGTACATGAGAGCTTTCATAAATATGTTCTCCTGAGCAAGTGAAATTTTGTTAACTTCGAAGTTGCTGTAGAGAATTGATGGGATTAGAAGTTCTTGCATTTCGAAGCTAATAGATGACAATGATATCACATGGTAGTTTTCCGGTTAGCATTTGTTCAATGACTTGATTAAAGGAAAGAACTTAGCTATCTCTCAGTCTGAAAAAATGCACTCCAATGCATTTCTCTTGCGTACTTCGAGTGCCCTAAGGAAGCACTTGTAGGCATGTCTAGTATAAATAACCACTAGTTAGGTCAGCAGATCATTTTATTGTGATTGTGTTGCGAAATTGTATTTCGAATCAACGAATGTTGTTGCAGGCTACCCTTCTGCTAGCTAGGCCTGCTTTTTTCGTCTGCCATGTGAATTTCTCGGAACACTTGGCATCTATATGTCCGCCTTTCTTGGACGCGGATTTCATAGTCATTACCTAGAACAAAAAGAGTTATCATTGAGCTTCATCCTCTCAATATTTCATGGTGTATTTTTACATAGAGCGAGAACAACTATGAACTGTGCGGTACATTTAGGGTCACTCAAGGGAACGAGACACATCACTTGCTATTTTGCACATTAACACTCCTCAAGATATCCCCTCTAGGCGCAACGTCCGCATATGTCGAGGAGAATCGTTTTTGCTATCTATATTTACTAGTTGCTAAGGAAGACCAAGACACGTCACGCATATAATGAATCACACCCTCTGCTTAGTCAATGTGTCTTGACCCAATCTCAATATGCAGTAGTAGTAGTATTATGCAACCGTGGTAGATCAGTTTAGTGATGATATTTCGTTGTTTACGGTTCTTTCGACGTTCTGCTTTCCAGGACTAAGATCAAAAGTGTTATTTTTCCGTGTTTGGCATGGAAACAACCAGAAAGCAAGTTGCGCATTTATTTCAGGCCGACTTTAATCGTCCCATATAAGAATGCAATACTAATGACTTCGGAATAACTAAATATTGAATTACAAGCTCATTAGGATTATAATGTAAAATGTAAAAACAGCGCCAGAGAGACGTGACGAACGAAGATACGCACAGGAAAGCGCTAACAACTGACTGCTTTATTGATTAACTGCAATATGAAGGAAAAAAAGGGCGGGGAAACAAGTCATGTGAACCCTCAGGCTATTTGTCACGATACAATGGGTAGAAGCTGTTATTCGACAACATGGCCAATTTGAGAATGCACCTAGGCACATGAGAGATAGTTAACCGCTTCTTTGCTTAGTGTTATGGATGGCTGACTAACCCATGTGTGACCCCTTATTTAGATGTGAAGCATCTTATGGCGAAGCTTAATTCGGTGGTGGTGGTGGTGGTGGTGGTGTGCCGGCGTGACCACCCTTACTGCGCATGCGCAAACCTTTCAAAAAAAAATAAAAATAAAAAACCTCCTCTCCACCTCTCTCTCCTCTAGGCATCCCTGCCCGCGGCGTCCATACTCCCACTGCGCATGCGCGTCCCCCCCCCTCTCTCTCCTCTCCTACGCTCCCCCCTCTCTCCTCTAGGCATCCCTTCCCGCGGCGTCCACACTCCCACTGCGCATGCGCGTCCCCCCCCCCCTCTCTCTCCTCTCCTACGCTCCCCCCCTTCTCTTGCCTCGCGACGCTGACGCAGGCAGCGTCTGCTAGCGAGTTTCTTGGTTGAAAAAACCGACTGCTCGCGCTGCACAACCGTTCACTGGCCACCCCGTATATATGGCAATGGATCTTGACCTCCAAGGTGGGGCCGGTGCGAGATTTCTCCTGTGCGTTGTCGAACAATAAAAATTCGCAGCGTGCGCGTTAACTAAAAGCGGACTGCGGGTCTCTGTGTCCAGTCGGAGTCTTCTGTCTCTCATTGCCCATTAGCAGCGATTGGCATGTTCCAGTAGGAAACACCGCTCCATCACTGCGTGCTTTGCACCTCCCCTGTTTTCTGTCCTGCGCAACGCTGCGATGAGCACCAGCGTCAACGCCACCGCCAATGTAAGCGTTAGCGCCCGCTGCTTCACATCTACACATGGTTTCCTTTAGCGAGGGATGGTGTAATTTTTAATAGCGAAGGCATCAGCTATCAGACGGCTGTACACGCTTGGGTATCTTCCTATGACTCTGCAGTCTCAGAACTCTGGTGTGCACCCGCACGTGCTGCAATGAAGCGCCATGTTGCTGCCTTGTTTTAGACGGCGATTTTTATGATGTTCGTCTAGTCGCTGATTAAAACAATGACCCAATTGTCCAATGTACGTATTCTTGGAGGAAAGCGGAACTTGGCGGTGCATCCTACAAACGTTCTAATGCTTCGTTGTACATACGTGATGGCTTCTTGGTCCTTTCCCGGTTGACGCGCGTACAAAGTCTGCCTGGCTTATCGCGGCGCTAAAATTCAGCGCAAGTCTTATGCGTTTCTTCGTTCGTCACATCTATCTTGCGCTGTTTTTACCTTTTAAAATGTATGACCCCGCTAGCCCAACGACACACACTTCTGGGATTCGTTAGGATTAGTAACTGAAAGTCGCAGAAATCACTTCTTGTCTTTTCTTTTTAATTCAAACAATATCTAGAGCATTCAAATTATGTTGTGCGAAGTTAGTATTTCACACAATTGGACACAATCCATCAGAGCCCGCGCCTGAAGAAGATACCGATTCGCTAAACTTTATGTCCCATCACCTCATCTTACACTCTAATCAGTACCGTTAGCATGCTGCCTACATATTCACACGTTAGCTGATGCAGTATCGCTGCGCGTGATTATTCCTGCGGTCCTTTTCAAAGTCCCGTCTATTCGCTTACCTCAATGTCAGGCGTAGTTTTTGAGCGCAGGCGAATGTGCGCCACCTAATCACCTCAACTGGACTTTTGTATTTAGGCACTGGAAGCTGTCACGTACACCTTTGTTTCACGCGTATAAATATTTAATGACCGCCTAGTAAACTCGAATCTCACATCTATTCTCACTTCGAACCGAAAATTTTTATAATTATTTCCTTTGCGTCTTATTCCATTTTTCGGTCACAGACAAGATGGTGATTTTTAGCTCACCATCACGACGCCGACACCAACGACGAAATTTCCGCAAAGCGAGCTCTTTAACGCTGTCGCGTTAATATAGTCAGAAAGAAAGAAACAGAAAAATACAGATAAAAAAGATACCGAAAGCAGCGAGAACGAGATAGACAGAGAAGAACGAGAAAAATACAGATAATCAAGAAAGGTCGCCCAGCACCACTGTTCCTCCAGGCTTGGCATCACTTGTGCGGAGAAATAAAAAGAAAAGATAAATAATGAGAGAGGGAGAGAGAGATCAATAAACAAAAATTGAATGAAAAATACAAAAATAGAGATACAAGAAGCGCAACGATTGAGAAAGAAAGAGAAGAAAGAAAGAAAAATAAAGCGAAATAAGGAATGCGACCAAGCTGCGCTGTGATTTCAGACTTGACACGATTAGTGCGAAGCTGCCAGAATTTTATTACTGAGTGTAAAGATTGACCAGCTCTAGTGGAATAGAGAGTTCTGCATTATTTGGTGTGTCTGAAAGCAGTGTAAATAAAGAGCGAATGAAGTTCACTGAGGCGTGGACTCCATATAAGTTTATTCTTTCTGGAACGCACAAGAAGCATAACCGCCGCAGAAGAGAAAAACACTTCCTACATCATTTAATTTTAACCTTAGAATTTGCTGCGCAAAAATTGGTATATAATTAACTGCGACAGCCTTGACAAGGCCTAACCAGCGTGAACATCAACAACGTCCTGCACGAGCCTCTCCTGCTTCGCGCTGACGATGTGACTACGGAGCTCTTCATGATGCACTACTTCTTCATTAGGTCTTTCCCGCTCGCTGAAGACGGAGCCAACAAGGTGTTCTAAGGCGTCGTGAGCACAAGGGGTTCGCGATACGGTTCGAGGCGATCCACGTGAACAGCTTCGAGGCATCGGCGACGCAGGGGAACAGGGGTTCGTTGAGGTGGTTGACGGCAGAAGTTTGCTCTAGGTTGTGGTAGGGTCTATGGTACCTGTTGACGAACTTCGAAGAGGTACCTACCCAGAAGTGGGAGGCACCCACAGCCAAACAAGAAAGTTGGGCCAAAACCGGTTGTGGGGCCGTCCGTCGTCGTGCCGAAATTTCTGGAGCCCTTGTTCTTGTGAAGTAAGGGTGGGAGCTAATTGCCAACATTCTTCTGCATATCGAGCAGCTTCGGACACTGGTGTGTCCTTGGATGAGTCGGGTAGGTAGGGAAGAATAGTGTCGATCGGAGGGGATGGTTCTCGATCATAGAGTAAAAAAGAAGGGTGAAGAGCTTGTCGTCGCCTGGGGTGCCGTATTGTAGGCGTACACTACGTAGGGAAGAATAAGGTGGCAGTTAGTGTGGTTGGAGGCAACATACATAGAAAGCATGTCACTAAGAGTTCGGTTGAAGCGCTCGGTAGAGCCATTTGTTTACGGGTGATATGCGGTGGTACAGTGGTGAATAACATGGCATTCAGCGAGGAGTTCTTGAATAGCATCGGCGAGAAAGACACGGTCTCGGTCGCTCAGGAGTTCACGAGGAGCGCCGTGACGCACGACAAAGCGTTGAAGTAGGAACTATGCAACGTCACATGCCGTAGCGGCTGGCAGCACGGTTGTTTCTGCGTATCTCGCGAGATGCTCTATCGCCAGATAACCCACAGATTCCCAGCTGATGTGTGTGGCAGAGGAGCGTAACGGTATATTCCAACCCGGTCGATTGCTCGCACTGGGCACGGTAACGGCTGCATTGGTCTAGAAAAGTGGCAAGAATCGGGATTGCGGCATTGGCACTCTGTGCAAGATCGAATGTACTTTTGCATGAATTCGTACATGCCGCGCCAATAAAGTCCAAGACGTAGTCCGGTGTAGGTTGTAAACAGACCGACGTGTGCGGACTGCGGATCGGTATTGAAAGCAGAACATATGCTAGGGCGGAGCTGCCTGGGTAAGACAAGTAGCCATTCGCGAACGTCAGATTGGTAGGTGCGGCGATAAAGGATTCCATCACAGATGTCGGAGCGAGAAACTTGTCGGCTTAGCGCTCGAGATGGCGGGCGTGCGTTTGCATCTGAAAGGTAATCCATCAAAGACGCAATCCACCAATCTTTGTGCTGCTCCAAAGCCATGTCGATGCATCCTAATGGTGGAAGTAAGTTGTCTTGAACGGAGACACTCGCAATATCAGTAGAACCAGCCATCGCGAAAGAGCATCTGCGTCGGCGTGCTTCTGGCCTGCGCGGTAGATGACCCGGATGTCATACTCTTGGAGCCAGAGAGCCCATCATGCCAAGTGTCCGGAGGGATCTTTGAGGGAGGATACCCAGCAAAGTGCGTAGTGATCGGTAACGACCGTTCAGATATGTCCACCGTACAGATAAGGCCGAAATTTTGTAATGTCCCAGATGATCCTAAGGCATTCTTAGTTACTGAATAATTTGGTTCAGTTCTTGGGAGAATGCGACTCGCGTAAGCAAAAACATATTCTTGGTATCAAGGCTTTCCTTGGGCGAGTACAGCGCCAAGACCGACACCGCTAGCATCCGTGCGGATTTCAGCTGAAGTGCTTGGATCAAAATGACGCAGTATGGGTGGTGTAGTGAATAGCTCACGTAGCGTCGTAGAGGCATGATCGCATGCCGGGGACCACGCGCATAGATTGGGGTCTCCCTGAAGCAGGTCTGTCAGAGGTGCCATAATCAAAGCGATCTCGCGAATGAAGCGGCGGAAGTATGAGCAAAGCCCAATGAAACTACGCAACTGTTTTAGGGACGCGGGCCTGGGGAACTATCTAACAATACGTAGCTTAGCGGGATTAGGGAGAGCGCCATCATTCGACACGACATGCCCGAGAATGGTCAGATTGCGTGCCCCAAGGTAACATTTATTAAAGTTTAGTTGGAGGCCAGCTGCAGTGAGGCAGTGAAAATCCCGCTACAAGCGAAAAAGGTGCGTGGGAAAATCGGACGCCAATACCACCCCCATCAACCAAGTAGCACAAACACGGGTTCCATTTGAGGCCTCGTAAAATAGTGTCCATCACGCGCTCAAATGTTGCCGGCGCATTGCACAGGCCGAACGGCATCACGTTAAATTCCTATGACCCGTCTCGTGCAACAAAGGCAGTGTTTGGCCTATCATCCGCATTCATGGGGGCTTGCCAATAACCAAAGCATATTGAGGGAGGAAAAGAGCTCTGCATCTTGTAAACAGTCGAGGGCGTCGTCGATCCTAGGCAAAGGATAAATGTTATTTTCGTGTTATTTTGTTGAGACGACGATAATCTACTCAAAAGCGTATCGTGACATCCTTCTTTTTAATTAAAACAACTGGCGATGCCCATGGACTGTTTAACGGTTGAACGACGCCGCGCTTTAGCATGTCACCTACTTGTTCATCAATCACGCGGCGTTGAGTCGGTGATACTCGGTATGGTCGCTGCCGTAGTGATGGGGGATTACCTGTGTACTTCTCTAGGCCGAACGTCGACTGTATGCCACCAGTCGACGTTCGGCCTAGAGAAGTGCTGTGGCTGTCGAAAGCTGGGTAAAACTTGTCAAGCAGGCTTGAAAGTCACGTCGCTGCTACGGGTTTAGGCTGTCATCAATGACAGGGTTGAAAATGTCGCCAGTCGAAGTGCCAGTAAAACAACTACAGAATAGGGCGTTGGCCTCTGATGATCGATCAGGAACGTCAAATGTAGTAATGGTTTCGAAAGATTCCATTGATCCGATACGTTCGCCCCAAAGCAACGTAATTGTGAATGGGAAAGGACTGCCGACAGGCTCGTCAGCCGCACCACCCTGAAGGGTAAGCGGTGCGGTTGAGAGCGATGAAAGGTTGCGATGAACGAAAACAGCGTTAAGCGTGGGGAGTGTGTAGCGTCAGATGCAGCGGAGCGTAATACAGGTGCCAATACAGTAGCGTGTGGAGGGATCTGGGTGTCGTCACGAATGACCAAGTTCGCACAGGATCGGCGACCATCATCAGGTAAAGCATCGCCAAGTGAGGAAAAGGCGACTTCGGCACGGGCGCAATCAATGACGGCTTGGTGATGCGAGAGAAAAAAATTTCCCCATCTCCCACTAAAGGGAACCATGTGTGGTAGCGAAGCAGGGGGGGAGATGGCTGGCTTGAGCGAAAGAAACGTCGCCGCTCCTGTTTCGCGGCAGCGGCCAGGGGCGCTCATCGCGGTGCTGCACAGGAGAGAGAATGAGGCGCGCGCACTCCGTCATTTTCATACCGTGGAACTACCGTGGCGCCCCCCAGCGGAGTATGCAGCTGTCACACCACCTGTCGTGCGCGCCGCTCCGTAGAGTAGATGATTACTAGAGGAGAGAACGGGGGGGGACCGTAGGACAGGAGAGAGGGAGAGGGGACGCGCATGCGCTGTGGGCGTGTGGGACGCGGGCGCCGCTCCATAGATAGGAGATTTCTACAGGAGAGAAAGGGGGGAGCGTAGAAGTGGAGAGAGCACCTGTAATGCGCGCCGCTCCATAGAGTAGAGGATCCTTGGAGGAGAGAACGAGGCGACCATAGGAGAGGGAGGGGACGCGCATGCGCTGTGGGTGTGTGGGACGCGGGTGCAAATCCGTACAGTAAAGGATTTCTAGAGGAGAAAAAGGGGTAGGGTAGGAGAGGAGAGAGAGGGGGAGGGCACACGCATGCGCTGTGCTGGTGTGGGACGCGGGAAGGAGGGACGGACAAGTGTCCCCACAAGCAGGTGCAAGCACGATCAAGGAATGGAGTCAACGGGATGCGGGCGTGGCTTCGTAGAGTAGAGGATTCCTAGAGGAGAGAAAGGGGGGGCGCAGGAGAGAGAGGGGGGTGTGGGACGCGAGACGCGGGAAGAAGGGACGGACAAAGCCTCCGCAAGCACATGCAAGCAAGATCAAGGAATGGAGTCAACGTGGCGACAAGACCACCGGTAGTGCGTGTTATTCTTTGCTTGCACGCACCACATGCCTAGCCATTGCTAAGCAGCCACTCTGTGCTCTCGGCTATGACTCTGGTGACTGTGGTGGTGGTTGACGGCCTTATTGTACTACAGTGTTCTGGTTCGCATAGTGGGTGCTTCCCTATTTCATGAAAGTGACCGGATGCGGGAGGGACGGACACAACCCCGAGCATAAGATGCTTCGCATCTAAAATATCAGCCTAAAATAGTCTCGTGGGAACAGCGCGGAAGTACGAGGAACGCTACGGTGTAGGGTACTCCTTGAATTACAAGTCTGACGGTACACGCAGCCAGAGGCTGCACCGGCTGTGCTTTGACAGTATGAAGTAACGGACCAATGAAGGGTGTCGTCACTTTTTGGATTGAGCGGCAACTTTTTTCGGCGATGACAGAAATTGCGCCACCACTATCGATGAGGGCAAGCACAGGTGCACCTTCAAAAACGGCATTAATTACATTTGGCGGCAAAAGAACAGCGCTTGTACTTTGCGACAATGACGCAGTTCTTGCCTCGGAAACTCCGTCATTTAGTTTTCCGTGTCGGTTGCAGATTGACGTCGACGTATCGGTAAAGGTGAGGGACGACTGGAAGAAGGAGAACGGCGGTCAGAATCTGGTGGAAGGCTTTGTCGCGGAGGGTGCAACTAGTGGTCTGAAGAGTAGAGGAACGTGCGTGGTACTCCCATGCGCGTGGGTCTTTGCGTGTGTCAGGGTCTGTGTAGTGGTAGGTGGCGGCACAGGCGTGCGACGTGTCTGGGTAGACCACTCGAAAAGCAGATGGACCGGTTGTCGGCTGTGCGGCAGGGGATTGGCGACTCGGCGGACTGCATGTCGTGGCGGCTGGGTGGCATCAAGAGAATCAGACAATGGAAGCGGCGCTCGGAACGGCTGCGGCCGTGGTCGAGCTCTGGCAGCTTCGGCCTACGTCAATCGTGCGGTGACTGGTGGCGCGAGCTATGGTGGAAGGACCTCAGACACTTTGTGCCGTAGTGTGGGACTTAGCGGCGTACTGCGCTCCGGCAGGCTGGAGATAAGCGAGAGTTGGCGGGCAGCTTCTTCGCGCACAAAATCTTTGATCTGCGACAGGATCTTGCGAACGAGTTAGGCCGGACGATTTGTGATGTGGGACAGGACGGCGGGTGTCGAGGCGTTGTCGGCGGTGCTCATCATAGCTTTGGCAGAGCTCAGTAGCTTGGACCACAGTATCCGGGCTTCTCGAAATCAGCGTCTGGAATGCGTCCTCGTCGATTCCCTTCAATATATGCTTGATTCTGTCCGCCTCAACCATGGTCGCATCGATGCGTTTACACAGGTCGACAACGTCCTCAATATAATTGGTAAAATTCTCACCAGGTAGTTCAGATCGCAAGTGATGGCGCTGTTTCGCGCGAAGCTTTCGATCAGCAGGACGACCGAAACCTTCGCTGAGCTTAGTCTTGAACGCTGTCCAGGTTGGAACGTCGGTTAGGTGTTTCCGAAAGCCACAAGGGAGCAATGCGACTAAGGTAAATGCCGATGAAGGCCAGCTTCATGGCTTCGTCCCATTTGATGAGGACACTCACGGGTACTTAGGTAGATAGCCCGTCGTCGACGTCGTGGTCATCAGTGCCACTAAATATTGGAGGGTACCGCTGACGGACCGCAGCGGTGCATGCGATGGCCTTTGAAGCAAGAGGTGGTGGGCTTGTGTTAGATTTGGTGATCATGGCGGCAGGTAGTGTCCAGCTAAGCAGCTCCAGGATTTTTTGAGACCCAGAAACATCCACCAGTTATAATAAAGAACTGATACAGGCTTGACAAGTAGAACTGTTAAATCAAATACCACAGGAGCGTAGGCCTAGCCAGCGTCAACAGCAACAACGCAACGTCCTGCACGAGCCTGTCCTGCTTAGCGCTTACAGTGTGACTGCGGAGCTCTTCATGATGCACTACTCCTTCATTACAGCTATCTTGTTCATCACACACACACACACACCTTTTTATTTGCTACTGATAATAAGCAACGCTTTCGTGTATCGAAGGAGGGAGAATATAACAAAAGCACGTTATAGCAAAACATTTTTGAAGCGAAGAACTACAGCCCTACCAGGCTTTACAGAGGCCAAAAAAGAACTTGCAGTGAAGCAATATTTTCATGGGCTATCGGTATCGCGCGATTGTCATTGGGGCCATCACATGCAAAGATAATGTCCTCCTTTCTCCGGCAAAGGCAACCATGAACAACTAACGTATAACTCCAACTTTCTTTCTCAGTGGATTTTTAATGTCTGCAAGTGAGTGTTTCTATTTTCCGGGTCCCCCCCCCCATTATTGGTTTCGGGAAGATAAATGGAGCCGCCGTATTCTGTGCCGTTAAACGCGAGATGATCACAATACATACGTAAGCACTCCTAGGCAGACTGAACCCAAGAAAATGTGCAGCCGTCGTTCTGTCACACTGGAAAGAACACTACAGACTGTAGTGTACCAGTACGTTTATAAGATATATTCGGTACGGTGCTGGGTTTTTATCCTAGGGCTTAGTCTCCGAAGCCGTGTGTACTATTCGCAAGGCCAAGTTCCCTTGTTTGTACAATATGAATATGCATTTTATGAATATAAAGGCGTTAAACCGGAGGTACCATGCACATGCGAACTGAGAATACTTTCTATGATGGCATTCTTAACATTTCATACTGCTTGAATAAAAACATTTACTATATCACCAACGTGAACTGTACAAATCAGAAAACTTCTGACGTTGCAAGCATTTATTGCCAAGCACGCGTACTATGACCATGACTGTCAGACTATGACTGTCAAGACTATGACTGTCATTCATTGGCTACGAAGTTCAACAAAGCGCTCGAAACAGTAGTCTGCGTTTCGTTATTGTCCTGTTTCCAGTTTGGTTCGCACATTGAGGGGATGTGCCATCCGATACATTTTGCACAACTCAACCTCTTCCATCATCTCCATTCCTTCGCTCTGTCAAATGGCCTAGCGCATGAGAAGCAACATCACAACATGCGCATTTTCTCTTTCTTCTCATCTAACACCAGCTCAGTCGGGCAGTCATCCACCGCGTGATCTCTGCCAGTGCATAGCATAGAACTCTCTGGGGTGAGTTTCACGTTTAGCATACACGCAAAACCTTGGTTATTTAAAAGATTTTGGTTTGCCGGTTAAGGCTCGTTGTCTGTGGTCAACCGCCATCAACAACGTATGATCCCGTCTTCTTACTTGAAGGTTCAAGAAGTCTAGAAGCACAGAATATTCATTTATTTGGCCACTAGTACCGCTTGTATTTGTCGAAGAGAAAGTGCGCCGAGTATTACGGAGTACCATTTCTTGCGGGAGATTCTGTAGTATTGCCGTTTTCAGTAACACTCTCTACTCTTTCTCTTCCACACCAAGGCTATGAAAGGATCTCACGGGGAATTTCACCTCTACATACAGCCTGTGAAGCCCTTCGAAATGATCGCACAGGTTTAGGAGCCGGCGCATGTGTTCGTTGAAAATTAATGACTTATGGTCAAATCGTTCTTTGAGAAGATCTATAATTGTGCTATAACTTTCGTTGGTTTTGGCCAGGCAACTAATGACACCTTCCGCTTTATGCGATAGGTAGCTCCGGAGATATTTCAATTCAGCTACATTTGCGAGGAATGGTTTTGGTGAATCGTTGACTCCACTTGAGCCCAGAATTTGGGCCATTTAATGGGGTCACCATGAATTTTCGATACATCGAGCTTAGGTAGCTTGATTTTCGCACGATCTTGATTAGAGTCATCATGTGATGCGTGCGTAGCTATAGCTTTAGGTGCGGATAAAATACGTTCAGCGCAGGACTTCGCCAAGACGATAGAATCTTGCTATTGCCGGACACTTGGGATCTCATCCTTAAGGTTATCATCAGCAACATGCTCTTATATTTGGCTGTCAAGGTCCGTTAGCATCGTTTACTTTATCTTCAACAGGTTAAGATGATCAGTCTGCATAACAGTCGTGATGTCGTCGATGATCGTGGTGGCTGAAAGCTCGAACCGTAGTACGCTTCTGTCGTAGCCCTTCCATGTCGTCTCGTCGGAAGTTGAAGGGCTCGTGACGACGTGGACCGTTCGCTTCTCTCCCAACGTCGTCGCGTTGATCGCGTCGATTGGCCGTCCTCTGCAGAGAGTTCGCATCATCGTCAGCGGTCTTCAAGTGTTCGTTTCATCCTGGTCACGGCACCATGATGTTGGAAAACCAGGAAGCGGAGCAGAAGTGAAGAACATCTTATTTATTTGTTGCTGGGTGGAAAAACTAAATAAAAATGTAAGCGGGTGTCCACTCGGGCCCACGCTCTCTTGTCTCTTTTTCGTCTTCTCTGCTCTTGGCGAAAATATTTTACACCGTATGCACCTTCGCTTTCCCGCTCCTATTTGCACGCATACACGACTGGCTCATATGAAGTAGTTACATATACCCCCTGCACAATATACACGAGCCAGAGCTGCAACCTTGTGTGTGTAATAATAAAGTGTTATTCCATCGTGTATGTCCCTCAATTAAACGTCTGTTTCTTTGGTCATGTTGAACCCGCTCTACAGTACTTCCAGAGCAAGTGATTTTTGCTGTAATAGGTTTTTCCTAAATCATATAGTGATATTGTTGCCTGCGTTCGGGAAATAGTCCTCTCTATGAATGTCTTCATAAATTATTTTATGACTTCCAATACAATCATAGACATATGTGTATTTGTTTCCACCTCATACAACAGGTAACTAGCAACAATTGATGTCACGTTTTGACAGGCAGTACTAATCTGCACAAAAAATATATGACGGATCGTCGACGAGCTTAGGCAGCCTGAACTATTCTTGTTGCCTTATGCTTTACAGGCGTAGTGGGCTGTATATCCTGGGTGGGATAACAAGAAGTATTGTGTTATTCAGCACCAGCAGTCATATCTGGTAATGTCACCGACCCTCGCTTTGATGCAAATTCTCGCTACTTGCCATAGAGTTCCTGTCACCAAAAAGAAAAAAAAAACCAAGGGCTGTTCTCATACCGGGATATGGGGGCAAGCGAAACTGCGTGTGTGTGCCTGCCTAACCTATGATTATTTTTTCCCATCTTTCTTCTTTTCTCTCGCGTTGTCCAATGCTCCCGCCTGCGTCTTTCCTTTCTCCTGGCCAGGAACTTCACATTAGCTCACGGGCTTTGCAGTTTCATGGCTACAGGCAACAACGATGATCAGGCATTTGTATACAGGCAGCTACGGTGTGACAACATGAAAGAACGAGTAGCCTTGATAAAAGATGTTATTGCTACACCAGAAACAGCTAATTGCCGACAAAGCCACGATCTAGAGAGCATTTGGTATTGAAAATGGTGCATATCACTTGTCATGTGACCGGCGCAGTTGAGGGCCGCATTTTTGCACACTCGCCCGTGCCGGGTTCTGGGCGCACAACGCCTACGCTTCCGCTGCCACTGAACTCTGTTACTCGGTACAAGCCTTGCTTGAAATGACTTGTGAAATCAAACCTCACTGATCACAGCAATTTTTGGGAACAGAGATTATTACAGAGACCAACTGTTGCACATATTTGACACTGCAGAGGAGCGCCAAGCTGACGAAGTGTGTGATCACTGACAAATATATTGTGCCACCGCACAATACGCTGCCACCGCACAGATGTGAGGCCTCCTCACATTATTAGAAATTGAGCTCAGCTTTCCAGAATTGAAACGTGTTCATATTTGATAGACAGCTAGGCGGCAGTTTCCTGAGAAAAAAATACAAATTTTTTACTGGAATACGTTGGACGAAGGGTGCATCATAGAAAACTGCGGCAATTTCGACAGCCATTTGCAAGTATGACTTTCCGTTAATTTGCCTGTATATTCTAACATGTCATAGGCACAAAATAAAGCGCACTTGGCGCTAGCGCACGCTGCGTGCCCACGGGGGAAGCGGGAAAGAGCAGGATGGCTGCGGACACACCACTTCAAGAAATCGTTTCAATTTGGCACTATGTTTTGCCGCTGGAGTTCATCAATGTCATGCGCAATATCGTAATAGTCACCTTCAGATGAGTCCTGCAAAACTTAGTTGAAACAATATATTATGAAGCAAAAGGATTACGTATTTACACTACTCTTTGAAGCCAATTATTCTTGCCGGCATTCCACCTCTTGCCCAAAATAATTAGTTTCTTTTATACGGCGACGCTTTTAAAGAAAATTTTCGCGTTTATCCACTAATGAGCGCACTTTTAAGATTTCTTGGATAATAGGAAAAGTACAAAAAAATCTGAACTTTAAAACCCACAGCGACGAAATGAAAGCAGCTAGAGCCGCCAGAACATCAAGCCCCAACGGCTGCTTGGTTTTCATTAGTGCGAGTCGAACTACGAAGCCTAAAGTAATAAATATTACTATATTCTCAAAACAATGTGCACGTTACCTAATAAAACAAAGTAAATTAAAGTACTACAGGAGAACTACCACTCATGGATGCGCATGAGTGATCAGCTATCTTTACACATTTGTTTGGGCACGATGTCTATTTCATATAATAGTCCCCTTGTGATCGTGATAAGGTAAATAATTGCAGAAGAGCACCAATTTGGGCTAGCTGGTTAATTTTAATTCTTGACACGTTTAAACTGCGCTAACACACACAATGTCACAGAGAAAGCAAAAAAAAATTGCACCATCTCCCGCTAAAGGGAACCATGTGTAGATGTGAAGCAGCGGGCGCTAACGCTTACACTGGCGGCGGCGTTGACGCTGGCGCTCATCGGAGCGTTGCGCAGGAGAGAAAACTGGGGAGGCGCAAAGCACGCAGTGATGGAGCGGTCTTTTCTACTGGAACATGCCAATCGCTGCTAATGGGCAATGAGAGACAGAAGACTCCGACTGGACACAGAGACCCGCAGTCCGCTTTTAGTTAACGCGCACGCTGCGAAAATTTTTATTGTTCAACAACGCACAGGAGAAATCTCCCACCGGCACCAGCATGGAGGTCAAGATCCATTGCCTTATATACGGGGTGGCCAGTAAACGGTTGTGCAGCGCGAGCAGTCGGTTTTGTCAACCAAGAAACTCGCTAGCAGACGCTGCCTGCGTCGGCCTCGCGAGGCGAGAGAGGGCGGGGGGAGCGTAGGAGAGGAGAGAGAGGGGGGACGCGCATGCGCAGTGGGAGTGTGGGCGCCGCGGGCAGGGATGCCTAGAGGGGAGAGCGTAGGAGAGAGAGGGGGGACGCGCATGCGCAGTGGGAGTGTGGACGCCGTGGGCTGGGATGCCTAGAGGAGAGAGGGGGGAGCGTAGAAGGAGAGAGGAGGGAAGGCGCATGCGCAGTGAGGGGTGTGGTTGCCGCGGGAGGGATGCCTAGAGGAGAGAGAGAGGGGGGGGAGAGGAGGTTTTTATTTTTATTTTTTTGAAAGGGTTTGCGCATGCGCAGTGAGGGTGGTCACGCCGCACACCACCACCGGATTAAGCTTCGCCATAAAATGCTTCACATCTAAAAACTCACGTGCGTGGACTCACCACTGAACCTTTATTGAGCTAAGGATGACATATATACAGTGAACATGAAAAGACACAATAAGCTCATTGGAAAAAAAAATAGTCACGTGAATGCTTCAAACAGTGTGTCCTATCTAGCTTCTAGATACTGTACTTCACACTCAGCAAGCAGCACCAACGGATCGCTGACAAACCCAAATGTTTTCCTAATCGCCTAGGCCTCGTAGAAATCTCGTGTATTGCGGTCTTTATGGCGATACAAAACCCTGGCGCTTTCCAGAAGTGGGTGGCACGCCTTCTTTTTTTATCTCCTTTTCACAGTCCCTGTAGTGAAAAGGAGCCATCTCCTTTTCAAAGTCCCTGCAGTGCTTTGCCATGTGGCAATAACCATCAGATGAATAGTTCTTGAAATGTTCTTGTAACATGATGTTGATGCAATGGCCCGTTTGACCGATATACACACGACCACAGGTGAACAGGAATTCGTACACTACTGCGCAAGCGCAAGGGACATACCTAGTCCTGTGGTCAAATTTGCAAACAAAAAGACTATTTCTTGGTGAATTGCCAGTTTTGCTCATTACGCGGGCACATAAACGGGTCATTTGGGGGGCGGAGAAGACAACATGGACACCATGACGTTCCGCAACGTTCTTGAGATTGTGTGATACCATATGTTGGTAAGGAATCACAGCACAACTTTTTTGCTTGCAGTCGTTAATTTGCCCAAAGCAGTATCGAAACTCTTAATGATCTTGATTATTTTTTCACAGGCCGCTGCTATTACATCGCGCGGATACCCAGCAGTACAATCTGGTCACCTGGTGTTCTACAGTATATCTTACCACGGGGCCGCAAAATTTCAGAAGAGCAGCACCAATCTTTGAGTGCACCGAAGAAAAACTTAAGGGCAGTTTCAATTAATGGGTTCGAAAAAGCAAGCAGGTATGACACAGGCAGATACCCAGACACTGCAGTTCATTTCCGCGAGACAGTTCAAAGGTGAAGTTAACGTCCATCCCCGAATCTGTGAAAACATTTTTAAGATTGCTAACGTGTTCATCCAGCGCATCACCAACCTAAACGAGGTAATCATCGACATAGCAGAATGCGCGAACAGCAATCCTTCCCACGTTAGCATTGATCGTCCGATCCACTTTATATAGGAAGACGTCGCTAAGCACGGGCGCGACGTTCGAGCCAATACAGGCTCGCGACTTCTGAATGAATTGCTGTCCCCGCGCGGAAACATATCTAGTCGACAAATACATAGATAACACTTCTAAAAACGCTTCTTCAGAGATCCCACACTGCAATCTAAACTTCTGCTCATCATTAATCTGTGCAATACATTCTTTTAGAAGTGTCATTGGTTCTCGTTGAGGAGCAGCATAGAACGAATTCTCGACTGAATGCTAAATGCTTTGCAACCTCCTGGGTTACTGTCCTGCCAGAACTGCACTACTGCCTCAGAATTGGGTACTAGGAACGGATCATCAAGCTTGATATTGGAAAGGTGTTCCTGAAGAAAGTGCACAACTTCATGTTGCCACATTCCCATTTCTGAAACAATTGAACGCAACGGCAGACCACGCTTATGCGGTTTTACGGAGAAAAAGAGCTCAGGTGCAGGTCCTGTAGCACAGTTTGCTCTAATGCGCAAGATGCTGAGGTTCAGGTCCTGTAGAAGCGCTAAAGCTCTGGTTTTTACCTTGCTGCACTTGTCCGGGGCCGGAATGGAGTTCTTTTTGTACCGCAGAAGGAGCCTTGTCTACATATGCAGCCTCTGGAATCACCACAAACGAGCCCTTCTTGTCGTCGGACTCCGAAAGGCACATATTCAAGGACATTAAGCGTTCAACCACATGTTTTAAGTTCCTCGAGTTGCGTGGCCTACGTGGAGTACTGATGACTTGAACGCATTCCTGCGTACATCGCAGGAATGCGACCGGCCATGCACGGTTGGGTACGCATCGTGGGGCACGCTCGGCGACTGAACCGTATTATCCGGTCCGAATGGACGCAGGCACGATTTATCAAGACTGCCTTCTTGTGGCCTGTGCGAAACATGATGAGGACCCTCGGCTACAAAAAAAAAAACGGTTCACGGACTGGAGGCTGACAGCGGCAAGGACAACGTAATTTTTGTGGACAATCCACCAGCGAGGAATGCGTCCAAGTCATCAGCTCTGCTCCAGGTAGACCACGCAAGTCGAGGGACCTAAAACCTGCGGATGACCACTTAACGTCATCGTACCTGTGCCTTTTAGAGTCCGAGAAGGAGGGCTCGTTTTTTGGTGATTCCAGAGGCTACAAATGCAGGCAAGGCTCGTACTGCGCTGCAAAACAACTCCGTTCCGCCCCCGTACAAGCGCAGAAAGGTAAAAACCAGAGCTTTAACGCTTCTACAGGACCCGAACCTCAGCAGTTTGCGTTCCATAGCAAAGTGTGCTACAGCATCTGCACCTAAGCTCTTTTTCTCCTTTAAAACGCATAAGCCTGGCCTGCCTTTGCGCTCAATTGTTTCAGAAAGGGGAGCGCGGCAATCAGAAATTGCGGGGCTTCTTCAGGGACGCCTCTCGAATCTGAAGCTTGATGATCCGTTCCTAGTACCCAATTCTGAGGCAGTACTGCAGTTCTTGCAGGACAGTAAGCCAGGAGGTTGCAAAGCATTTAGCATCGACCTCGAAAATTTGTTCTACGCTATTCATCGACGAGAACTAATGATAGCTGTAAAATTTATTTTATTTATTTATTTATTTATTTAATACATATTGCGGACGCGAAGTCCACGCAGGGTAGGCAGAACACAATAGGTTGACAAAAGTAAAACAATCTAGTAAGTTGAACTATACAGTCGTGAGCTTAAAACAGAAAAAAATGGGAAAAGAACCGCGAACACGTTTTAAGCACACTACTTAAACAATGCAAATGTGCAAAGTAAAATGGTACAGTGTTTACATGGGTAAGTTGTTCCAGTCATTAATGGTGCGAGGAAAAAAAAGAATATTTGAATAGGTTAGTTCGGGCAAAATAGGGGGTTAGAGAATTTGGGCGACGTTGGCGAGTAGGCCTCGTCAATAGTGGACTTAAATACGCTGCCGGATCAAGTGCGAGTTTGTTAGTAAGTAGCTGTGAAAGAAAGTCAAGCCGTAATTTTGATCGATGCGATTCAAGAGTGGGAATGTCAGTCAACTGCATCAGTTCACTTGGGGAGTCGAAAGTTGAAAACTTATTGTAGATAAACCGGATAGCCTGTCTTTGGATTCGTTCAAGTTTCTTTACGTTACATTGTGTGTAGGGGTCCCATGCAATGCAGGCGTACTCCAGCTTCGGTCGAATTAAGTAATAATACGCGAGAAGATTTACAGAGGCCGAAGAATGTTTAAGTTTGTATTTTACAAAGCATAGTTTTCGGAAAGCAGAGGAAGATATGTTTTGCACATGGAGGTTCCAGGACAGGTTATTGTAAATTGTGACGCCTAAATATTTATAGTTAGTGACTTCTTTAAGAGGAGAGGAGCCCAGCATATAATTATAATATAGAGATGTTTTCTTTGGATAAATAGGTAAAAAAACACTTTTTTCAATATTCAAGGTCATCTCCTAATGGGTACACCATTGGAAAATTTGGCTGAGGCTTTCATTCAGCTCATCTTGGTCACTATCGCCGGTGATTTCTTGAAACAACACGCGGTCGTCTGCGAAGAGTCTTATTTGAACAGTCGATTTAAACAACATCAACAATGTCATTGACGTACAGGAGAAACAACAAGGGACCCAATACACTTCCCTGCGGTACCCCAGAAGTGACTGCCAGACAGGCCGAGTGGCGCCCACCTATATCAACGAACTGCTCCCGATTTTTTTAGGTATTCAGCTTTCCAAGAAACAAGTATTTCAGGAATATCATATTTTCTTAGCTTAAATATTAGTTTGGAATGAGGTACCTTATCGAAAGCTTTGCTAAAATCCAGAAAAAATTAAATCGATTTGATTATTATTGTCTATAGCAGAAGCAAGAGTTTGAATGACAGTGACTAGTTGTGTGACTGTGGAATATCCCTTTCTGAAACCGTGTTGAGAGCTAGATAGAACTTTTTTGTCATCAAGAAACTCATTCAGGGCTTTTGCATAAACATGTTCAATTAATTTACAGCAAGAAGATGTTAGTGATATGGGACGATAGTTTTCTAAACGGAGACGATCACCTTTTTTAAACAGACAAGAAACAAACAAAAAAATAGTTTATTACAGAGATTAATGATCAGCAGAAGTTTATTTTGCAGTGTGGCATCTCTGTAGAAGCGTTTTTCGAAGGGTTGTCTATGTTTTAGTCGTCTGAATACGTTTCCTGGTGGGGACATAAATTCATTCAGAAGTCGGGAGTTTGTATTGGCTCCAAGGTCGCCCCGTGCTTAGTGACATTTTCCAATCTAAAGTGGATCGGGTGATCTATGCCAAGCAAGGAAGGATTGCTGTTCCCGCTTTCCGCTATGTCGATTATTACCTGGATTTTGTTGATGCTCTGCATGACCGGGTTAACAATGCTAAATAGATTTTCACAGATTCGGAGATGGGCCTCAACTTCACCATTGACCTGCCTCACGGAAATGAACTGCAGTTTCTGGATATCTGCCTGCGTTTTAAGGAGAGCTATACCGGCTGGCTTATCGGACCCTGGTCAATAAAACTGCCGTTAAGTTTTTCTGCGGCACACTCAATCACGTAAAAAAACATGTAAAAAACGAAATAGTTCTGATCAGCATTGGTGCTACTCTTGGGAAATCTTGCGGCCATGCGGTAAGAGGTAATATAGAACACCACGTCATCATAGTGTCGACTACTGGGTATCCGAGCTATGTGATAGCAACAGCCTGGGAAAAAATAATCAAGAGCATTAATAGTGCACGATACTGCATCGGCGCAAGTTAACGACCGCAAGCAAAAACGTTATGCTGTGATTGCTTACCAGCATAAGGTATCACACAATCTCAAGAACGTTGCGGAACTTCATGGTGTACATGTCTTTTCCGCCTCCCCCCCACCCCCCCGAAAAATGAGGCGTTTATGTGCGCGTGTAGTGCGGAAAATTGACAATTCACCTACCAGTAGCCTTTTACAGCGAAAGCTGTTATGAGATCACAACAAGGGTGCCGCAGTTGTCCGCCGACGGTGTCCGTAACCACTATCGCACGAAATAAGAAAAAAAACTTTAAGAAAAAAATGTTCAGGATGGAACGGGGTTCGAAACTGGGTCCGCTCCGTGCCAGCCCAGTGTTCTACCACTGAGCCATGCCTGTGCTTTTTTTTTTTTCTCTTTAATGCATGGAATCATTACCTGTAATTGTTGCGGACTACGCACAACATAATTCGTCACATTAGAATTGTTTTAACATGCACAACGCCTACGTTGTTCCAAACAGTAGGAGGCACTTCAAAAGTCAGGCAAACACACACAAGCGTCTAGAAGTGCAAGCCACTCTGGAACGGGGTCAAAGGTTTCAACAACACTGCGCACTTGAGCAGCTTCTTCTCGGAAGACAGACCTCGTCGATCGTGGTGGCTCGGCGTGTCTGTCAATCATGCGACTTTTCCACAGCGAATAAAGTCCTAATAACATAAACAGATCATATGGTGTATTATTGGTGAGGCTCTTTTTGAAAGGGAGGAACCTAATACCATGAGCTGTGATAGGGAGGTCTTTTCTGATTGTTCTCTTTAGAATGTCCCAAAAATAAAATGCGTCACGACAATGGATGAAACAGTGCTCTATCGTCTCAGGTTGATTACAGAGTCTACAATTTACAGTCCAGGGCACATATATTGATTTTTCATTAAGCCATGTCTTCACTGGTAGAGTGGAGGTGTGTAGCTTAAAGAAAAACGTTTTAGCTGCTGGAGATATACACATTCTACGTACACGGAATAATACATCATGACCAGACAAAAGCGAATATGGTAGTCGATAAACAGGTTCAGGGAAAAGGCTGTTCAAAAGTGCAGCGGTTAGCGTTGTTCTGTCAATATTATATAAATACTCTAAAGTAAACCTGGCTTTCAAAAAGTTGACAGTATCGACAATTTCTTTTAGGAATCCCCACAACTGCGATTCTTTAGCAACGTTTGTTGTGACATAAATGAAAGGGAGGTGGTAACATAGACGGTTTCGAAGAACCGCTAAAAGAAAGGGGTGACGCACGTCCTTAAGGTAAAAAAATCGCAACACCAACTGTCGCACAAACAAATGAACTAGGCTGAGGCCACCCTTTCCAAGTGGAAGAAAAAGGTTGTCTCTTCTCATGGGTTCCCATGAAGAGCACCAAATAAAAGAAGCAAATATCCTGTGAAAGGCTTGAATGTGCACACGAGAGCAGTGCAACACCTGCAGAACATAAATAAGTTTTGATGCAAGAAATATGTTGCATGCTTGCGCTCTCGCAAAAATGGAAAGATGTCGTCCTTGCCATGTTGACACCTTTCGACGTATAGTAGTTATCGCGGATGTCCAATGTGGGCCGCTATTGCGATAGTTATCAAGAGGCACACCAAGATACCGCATAGGAGTCGCATTCCAATGGATATTTGAGAACACCGACGGAGTTTGAGCCCACATGCCCAGCCAGAATCCGCTGCTTTTATCAAAGTTTATGCTGGCGCCAGCGATTTCACAGAAACGTAAAGTAGTGGCTACTGCTTCTTCAACGCTGGGTTTATCGACGCAAAAGAAGGCAATGTCGTCGGCATAAGCTAGAACTTTAATTTCTTGAGCCTCATATCGGTATCCTCTAATGCCTGAATTTAGAAGCACACTTAAACATAGTGGTTCCAGGTATATAGCAAAGAGCAAAGGTGAGAGCGGACATCCCTGACGTACGGATGAATTTAACTGTATTATATTCAAACCCGGCGCACAAAAACCCTATACAAGCATTATGTCGGAAAGGAACCGCGTTAACATGCGCAATATTACGTGGCAGAAGAGTGAAACGACAACCAGGTGTCACAGAATGCCATTTGTGTAACCAGGCGTCACACAATATGAATTGCATTACGAGGGGGTCGTTGAATGCTTCCAACCCATTACAAAAGGCTCAGCCATAATTCTTCGTCGTCATCAGCCACCGAATCAATTAATGGAGTAGTGGGTACCTTGCAAGCGTACTTGTATTAGCAGCCCCAAGATAGATTGCAACGGGTTTTAGAAATGGTGCTCTCCCAGCTTTTGCTGTGACTGTGCTGCGCGTTCCGCGCAGGCCTGGCGGTTTTTTCTTTGTCACGTTGAGCACAGGACTAGGTATGTCCCTTCCGCTTGTACAGTAACGTACAAATTCCCTCCCTCCTGCGGTCTTGTGTATATCTATCAAACGGGCCGTTGCATCGGCAGCAGGTTAATAGAAAATTTAAAGCACTATTCATCTAATGGTTCTTCCGATGTGGCAAAGCTCTGCAGGGACTGTGAAAAGGAGAAAGAGAAGGCGCGTCACTCACTTCTGGAAAGAGCCAGGGTTTTGTGCCGCCATAAGGACTGTAATACACCAGAGCTCTACGAGTCCTATGCGATTAGGAAAACAAGTGGGTTTTTCAGCGATCCGTGAGTGCTGCTTGCTGACTGTGAAGTTCAGGATCTAGAAGCCAGATTATGACAGTGTTTAAATCGTTCACGTGACCATTTTTTACCAATGAGCTCATTCTGTCTCATCATGTTCACTGTATATATGTCATCATTCACGGAAGAAAGGTTCAGTCCTGAGTCTGCGCACGTGATGTCGTTTACATTCTCTGTGTCCTTGTGTGTATTCGCGCAGTTAAACTTTTCAAGAATAAAGATGAATGTGTTCACCACATTGAGGAGAAATAAATCGATGTTCTTATTTAGCATACGATAAAAAAAATGCCCCCCACCTCCCCGAAGGGAATCGTGAGGAAATGCGAATGCATTTCGCGCGCGCTTCACTCCATTTATATATGGTGGTTGTGGTTCGAAGAAGGAAAAGGCGCCTCATTTCTGTAGCCCGGTCGGGAGCACGGCGCAGCACCTTTTTTTTTTGCTTTTTTTTTGTTTTTTTAATTTTTTTAAAAATTTTTTTTTCATATATAGCTCCGCCGAGCTCCCGCGATGCGAGCGCCCTCACGCGTCAGAGCGCGCCTTTTCTCCACTCACTCTCCGCTACTCCGCGCGCGCCCGCAGCTGTTGCTATGGGAGAGGGAGTGAGAGCGGAGAGAAAACACCTGCCGCGGACAACGCCAACGCGACACAACGCCTACGCCGCACAACGCCGGATGCCTGACATAGCCCGACTATGAAATGCATTCGCATTTAAAATAGTGTATGAATACTTCAGTGCTGTTGCAAGCTGTACATAGTGTCCCTCATCATGCTTTTTAGGCGTTACAGACTTTTCTTAAGATCTTTTGTGTCCAGTTTTTACAGGTCGGATAAAACGAGGCATATCTTGGCAAAAGTAGCGCGATATATGCTTTGTGGTTTTATTATAGTGTGTTTTGTTCTGCTTATCAATGCTGCTACATACATGTTTCTCATAGACATATTTTCTTTGGCATTACCACCATACTTCCTGAACTTCACTTACTAGTGTTTATCTTTTGGGACACCTTACACAAGAATTTCGCTAGTTACCAACACATTCCAAAAAAAAAAAAGACACAAGCGGCCAGTTTTTATTTCATGCCTATTCTAAAGAGAAACAGCTGTGGTAGTCTGTATTCATACGGAACTGCTTTGAAGCGGCAGCTCAAATATATGCATCCAAATAATTTCCAAACCCTTTGGATTTCACGAAATAATCTACACAAACTGCTTATATATATATATATATATATATATATATATATATATATATATATATATATATATATATATATATATATATATATACGTAGATTTTGAAGAGTCTGGCTTCGGTTGCCGTAGAACAAAATAGGAAAAATATATATACGCTTCTAAAAAACTGTTTATTGGTGACGTTTCGATCGGAGACCGATCGAAACGTCTTGATGAAGATCGGTCTCCGATCGAAACGTCACCAATAAACAGTTTTTTAGAAGCGTATATATATTTTTCCTATATTATATATATATATATATATATATATATATATATATATATATATATATATATATATATATATACCGCCTGTTGCCATTACGGCGAGTGTTCCACACTCGCCCTAATGGCAACAGGCGGCGCTGACTGACGCTCCCACGTTTCAGTACACATATATACCCTATAGAGTGGACGGAGGGATGACCGCCACCGTAGCTCCGTGGTAGAGCATCGGACGCGTTATTCGAAGGTCGCAGGTTCGGTCCCTGCCGGTGGCAAGTTATCTTTTCGTCCACTTTCCTTTCTTCACATTTACATTATAATTACTTCTAATAGCTTCCTCTATACTTTCCTTGGCATCTTTGTCTGTTCTCATTAATAATGTGTTTAACAAAGAAACGAGCCCTTAAGTTTATAATTATTTCCTTTATATATATATATATATATATATATATATATATATATATATATATATATATATATATATATATATATATTGTAACGTGGCGCTGAAAGAGCGCGAAAGGAAGAGGAAGAAGAGGGACTGGCGCGAGGGATTGCTGACCGGCGTTTTTGGGACCGTCGCTTGTGTTTTCTCTACGCATTGTAAATAAACCCATCACATCCGTAACAGCTTTGGTGGAGGTGCTGGGTATGCTAGAAATGCTAGAAATACACATGGAAAGGCATTTCATAATACACAGAAGTCCAGGAAAATCACCTCACTTCAAAACAATGCGGACGTGCCGCTTATGGAAGAGTCCGTATTCTTGTATTACAAAATTCAACTGGTTGAATCACAAAAAAAGCCCTTACCAAATATTCTTTCATAGAATCACACAATTCATACTACATAGATTTTAATATAACGTAACATCAGCATACCTCTTCGGCCCCAGCCACCTACAAAGAAGATGCCGCAATTGCCACCATTGGAAGTAAATATTAGCTGCTCGTATGGGTAGTCCAACGTCCCCCCCCTGCAGGCGTAATAATATTTCAAAAAGGTTGGTAGGGAAGCGATTATTCTATAAATTACTTCATAGTGTATAACTGTTAGATTTATCCTGCCAAACAGCAAAACAAGGTTTACCAGGCATGCGATCTTGTGGGCTTAAGAACTAACCAAATTGAAGGCCACGCTTACTGAATTCAATTTACCCTCTGATTTTTCTGCTGCTCGTTTCGGTCACTTTGTGTAATTGCGAATTATGCATAACATTAGAAAAAATACAGACATGCAATTCCATCAGCCAACGTGCAACTTCTCATTACTTGGAAGAGCTGGGGCGCTAGCAAAGTATCTTCGAATCAGGAAACCACTGCATCAGTTAAGAAGGCAGCTGCACCTGAGGGAACGCGCGCGATTTTTTTATTAATTGCGGCGCCTTCATTTTTTTTCTATTTTTGCTACTTTTGTTTTCCTTTGGTTGGTTGGAAAGCGCAGGAGACAGTCGCATATCCCAAACAATAACTCAATTCAGGATGCCAGTAAAGGAACATACCGAAGTGTGCCAGCTTGTCAGTTCTCTAAATGAGTGCCAATTGACATACGAGTGAAAACACGCATATACATTTGCACGTATTTGAGTAAGCAATGACAGTGCCATGAAAATGTCAAATATTAACCGCATAGATTTAGAAGGTGATGAACAAAGAAATTGTATGACATTCAGAAAAGTAACAATCCTTTCAATAGCGAATACTGACGGCCTTTCTATATGCGTGAAATTTCCGTTAAAGGACACATAGCGCATCTGTTTAGCGCAGCTCATTTTATGCCCTGTCATACGCGTTTTCCTCCAAGTGAGCTGCTCAAGGGCAGGAACGTAACACCGTAACATTCCGCGGCAACGCATGAAAGAAAAGCCTTATTCCTTCTTCGACATATGATCGCCATGTCATTGTGGGCAAGGAACAAATTGAATTATAATATTAACGTATATAAGGGAAGTTTTGGGTGCCAAAAGAATAATATTATTGCGATAGCACTTATATGAACACTCTCTGTGGACTTTTGCCATCGCCGTCATGTCCCGGATATGTATATGTATGTAATATTGTAACGACCACAAAACACATACAAAGAATATACACTTAACACTGCCTTCTAACGGCCATTGCCGCCAGCCTTGCCGTTCCAAGCAGTTGATCCTCCTCGCCTTCGATGCTGAGTCCCTGTACAACTAGCGTTCGCCTTACCCCATAACATCTTTCCCCCCCGGGCGGGGGGGGGGAAGGGGGGGAGGTGAAGTGTCAGCCGACAAACCGTTTCATATTCGACGCATGCTGAAGGAACATATAGGGTGCACCTTAGTTATGTTCATGCAAGTTCTCTAGTCGGTATCTCACTGGTCCCAAACGGCGGACGACGCGGAACGGTCCGCGAAAGCGCTTCATAAACTTCACAGCACGGTCATGGAGGCGAACTACGCGCCTTACGTAAACAAAGTCACCAGGATTATAGGACAGTAAACGGCGAGGATTCTTCGTGTTCACCGCTTGAGTCCGTGGGTGGGTGTCGAGTAAACGTTGCCTTGCGTCAAGACGTCGCTGATTCACTGTTTTGCGAGGATCAGCACCGCGACTCCTCGACACGCCGAGCTCGGAGTTTCAAAAGAATTGAAGTTCTCCCGTACACAAGGGAAAATGAAGTCGCCTTTGTTGTTTCTTGTTTGGCCGTGTTGATCGCAAAAAGTGCATCGGGAATTTATCGGTGCCAGTTAGTATGCGCAGTGTTCACATACAAACGATGATTTCGCAAAAAGTGCGGTTGCGGCGTAACCGAGGTGACCAGCAGTAGAGGCATCGTGAAGCGCTTTCAGGACGTGCGACCGGAGGATTCATGGTACCACTGGGAGCCACAAACATGAACCAGATCGCGATCGCCTAAGCCGTATGTACCGTGAGCTTGGATGACTTGACCCGCTGGCACAAAGAACGTCTAATATTGACCTGAGCTCACGATCACTGTTTTGTGCAGACTTAAAAAGTCTGCACCGAACAGTGCCGTTTAAGACTTAAAAAGTCTTCCACGGCACTTACTCAAACCGGATAGCGAGAGCGAAAGTCGGCGTCCTTATGCATGCCTTCACTTCGATGTACTACTGTGAAGTCGTACTCCTGCATCTTAAGCGACCACCGCGCCAATATCGAGGTCATGTGGTTGGCTGATTTTAAACAAACTAGCGCACTGTTTCCGGTCACTACGATGAAGTGACGACCATATAAGTATAGCCAAAATTTCTCTACTGCTCATATGACTGCTAGACACTCAAGCTCAGAAGAGTGACGGCGGCGTTTACCATCCGAAAGCTGATGGACGGCTTACGATAGTACACGCATGGCCTCCGAGATGGCGGGCGCGCGGCGGGTTTTTCTCCGGCCGTCCCAATCGCACGGAGAGAGCGTATTTCCCGAGGTGGGCGTGGCCCGCTCTTTTCTCCGCACCGCGGCGCACTTACTTGGGATCGGAAAAGCTGCCGCGCTGTTGGCGCAGCTTGCATGTGGCGAGGAAAAAGATGGTTTCGCGCTTTTATTAACCTTGCGCTGATTTGGAAATGTCTGGTCAAGGTGTACGAGAGGCCAAGTCAATGCCGGGGCCTACCGATTCTCAAATGGGCTTTTTTTTTTTTTTTGCTATAGATTTGCGCCGCCTTTATTAGAGCACTTAAAAAAGCGATGCCTCTGCAAGAGATCCGCATGTGCTAGAAACTTACCATACTTCGAAATTTGCGGGCTGTATAGTATGGGGGGCGCTAGCGAAGGAGAAGAAAAAGAAACGATGATGAGGCTGGGCGTGATGACACCCGGGGCTCGCGCTGAAACCGCAGCTTCTTGGGTGGCGTCTGAATCGTCAGGACATGGCCGCGTCGGGGTTGATGGATGACTTGCCAGAATGTTTGTAAAAACAAGTGATGCGCAAATATCTTCACTGCGGAAATCTTCAGCGGCATTTTCCTTGCGTCCTTCTTTTGGTGCCGTGGTTGATGTCGGGGTTTTCTGATGAGAGATTGAAAACTCGCTCTAATTTATGCCTTTTCTTAGGCGGAATAGGCTGCATGTAGCGTGGGTATTCGCTAAAAACGCTAGGCACAGCGTCTGGCTTGAGGCGTCGCCGCTTAATTGTGGAACTAGATGAATCAGAATCGACAAAGTGCAAACTGCAGATTAAACTGGTGTTAGAATTTTCATTCGGAACGAAATCCTTTCTTGATATAGCCTTCAGCCATGCCTGCCGATACGTCTCATTTTCCGGTAATTCATGAAAACTGATCCCAAGCTTCTTTTTGCTATTCGAGTTGCAGAAGGGTACGCAGCAGTATGCCATATTCCTGAAATTAAGGAGAAGACACAGGACCTCACAGCATTTTCTCTAATAAAAAAAAAAAAAAGACAGCACTGACAGAGTTTCAGTTATATAGCCGTAAGTAGTCTGTAACTTCAAGTAATAAATCACTGCTATTGAATCAAACTTTCATTTCCACTTCCACGCCAAAATTTTGTCTTCCTTACGCAGAACGCCGGCGACACAAGCCCGCAAGATAAAAAACCGCGCAAACGCCGCAGCATGAGCGCGTTACAGAGAAATAAGGTCGAACGCGCGCTGCAGGGGAACGCTAACTGAGCCGACCAAACTCAGCACTCGGCATCAGCAATCGTCATGCTCTCTCCTCGCGATGTCGCCGGCGCCATCAAGTCTGGCGCGAAAGACGCGCTCGCATAGCGCACAATGCTTCGCACTCGCCCACGAGGCTTCCCCAGTTTCTCTTTCCAACTACCTCCCGTCGCGCCGTAGGAGACAGGGAGGAGGTTGCAGGCGGTCGCCACACGTCTAGACCATGGTCTAGACTGAAAGTAGCCGATTCTGCGACGACCACGGACTGGTTACAGGCGCGTTTTGTTCATTTATGATCGATTGATTGATTTGGATGCAGTCGAGAGCACAGTAAATGAACACTATACTGATATTGCCATTGTGCTACCAAAACGTAAGCAAAATCCGGATGACGAAAAAGGAGGCGATGACAACTCAGGCACTTTCACTGTGAACGACGTGTGGAGTAAATGTAGGTCGGCTAATCGAAGCCTTCAAAAATATTCCAGCAAAATTACTTATCATCTTACTTCAGTGGCATCACCAGGGCACTCAGTTATCTAGAGCGTAACCGTGCTTCGGTTGACCAACTCATAAATATCCGTACGCGATAAAATAGTAAAACGATGTGTCACGATAGGAGGGCAATATGATTCAACGACGAAACTTAGCCCAGTTTTCACCCATACACGTCTTCAGAAAGGCAGAATGCTAGAACGCCCCCGTATATTTCTCAAATCAAGGTATTTCGCGCTGAGACAAAACGGACCGTAATGAAAAAAAAAGTAACACTACCACAGACGAATTGATACCTCCTTACAATAATTTATATGAGGAAAATACAGCAGTTGCCGTGCTTTTGTCCGTAAATTGGATCAAAATAAATGCAGTAGCAGAAAAAAAAATACTTCCCTTCAGTGCATCCAGAAGATCCTGGCGGCAATGCTTGCTCGTACGCAAAAAAAAAGAAAAAAAAAAGAACATGCGCACGCTGTAATCCCGCGCGCTCTGCTTTCTGCCGCGGTCTCCGTTGCCGCCAGAATCCCAAGTGAATGCGCCATCTCGCGGTAGCCGGGCGCGCGACGCGATGTACGTTTTTTTGCTGGGGAGCGCGGCGATTGGGACGGCCGGAGAGAAACCCGCCGCGCGCCCGCCATCTCGGAGGCCATGGTACACGTTGCTCGCCTGAAGAGTCCTCTTGTAAAAGCACGGCGCAGAGGCCGTCTTCGCTGGCGTCTGCATGCAAGATCGTCCTCAAGTACTCATCAAATTGAGCCAGTATTGTTGGCTACAGCAAGGTGATCTTCAGGTCTGCAAATGCGGCTTGCTGCTCTGGACCCCAGTCCCATTTAGCGCTCTTCTTCAATAAGGCTGTCAGGGGTATAGTTCATTGAGCAAAGCCTTTGATAAAGCGGCGGAAGTATGACGGAAATCCTAACAAACCTTTAGGTTCCGTTTGCGTGCAAGAGGCATTGTAAGCGGCCAAAGCACGTAAGTATTAGGGAACTGGATGCATGCTGCTCTTGCTGACGACGTGACCCAGATAGGTTACCTCGTCAAAACCAAGGAAGCATGTTTATTGCGATAGCAATTATATGGACACTCTCGGCGGGCTTTCGCCATCAGCGTCGCCGTCATGTCCCATATATGCATATTAATGTATATATTTATAAAAGCCACAAAGAAAAAAAATTACACCATCTCCCGCTAAAGGGAACCATGTGTAGAAGTGAAGCAGCGGGCGCTAACGCTCACACTGGCGGCGGCGTTGACGCTGGCGCTCATCGCAGCGTTGCGCAGGAGAGAAAACTCGGGAGGCGCAAAGCAGGCAGTGATGGAGCAGTGTTTCCTACTGGAACATGCCAATCGCTGCTAATGGGCAATGAGAGAGAGAAGACTCCGACTGGACACAGAGACCCGCACTCCGCTTTTAGTTAACGCGCACGCTGCGAGTTTCTATTGTTCAACAACGCACAGGAGAAATCTCCCACCGGCACCACCTTGGAGGTCAAGATCCATTGCCATATATACGGGGTGGCCAGTGAACGGTTGTGCAGCGCGAGCAGTCGGTTTTTTTCAACCAAGAAACTCGCTAGCAGACGCTGCCTGCGTCAGCTTCGCGAGGCGAGAGAGGGGGCAGCGTAGAAGAGGAGAGAGAGGGGTGACACGCATGCGCAGTGGGAGTGTGAACGCCGTGGGCAGGGATGCGTAGAGGAGAGAGGGGGGGGAGCGTAGGAGAGGAGAGAGAGGAGGGACGCGCATGCGCAGTGGTTGTGTAGACGCCGCGGGCAGGGATGCTTAGAGGAGAGAGGGGGGAGAGTAAGAGGGGAGAGAGGAGGGGTGGCGCATGCGCAGTGAGGGTGTTGTTGCCGCGGGGAGGGATGCCTAGAGGACAGAGAGGGGGAGAGGAGGTTTTTTATTTTTATTTTTTTAAAGGGTTTGCGCATGCGCAGTAAGGGTGGGCACGCGGCACACCACCACCACCACCACCACCACCGGATTAAGCTTCGCCATAAGATGCTTCACATCTAAAAAACGGCAGATCCCACGCACTCAATATCAGGTTTGGTGTATATCAAGCTAACGAAACGTCCGCGAGCGCGCCATGAGCGTGGCATGCTAGTCATGTCGCACATGACAAGTCATCATTTCCATATTACCACTTGTCATATATGTTCGTCATACAGTCACGTCACACAACACCAAATTTGCTGTATATTAAGCTAACGAAACGCCCGCGTGCGCGCCATGAGCGTGGCATGGAAGTCATGTCGCGCATGACATGTCATGATTTCCATATTACCACTTGTCATTTATGTTCCCCATACAGTCACGTCACTCAACATGTTTGGTGTATATCATGCTAACGAAACGGCCGCGAGCGCGCCATGAGCGTGGCATGTAAATCATACTTTTCATGATAAGTTAGTCATGATCTTCATGATATGACCAGCCCATGCAAAAATGTCTCATCGTACCCATTTTCGGATACATCAAGTTCAGAAAGCTGCCGAGAAGCCCTGCGGCCATGGCAAGTCAATCATGCTTTTCATGACTAGTTCTTCATTGTTTTCGTGATATAACCAGTCATTCGTGTTCCTCATACAGTCATGTTTTGCCATACCAAATTTGGTATAAATCCCATCAACGATACGGCCAGGAGAGCACAAAGTGGTATAGTGGTAGGCGGCTGGATACATAGCTAGATAGACAGATACGCTCAATTCGCCGAAGTTCGCCAAGAAATGCTTCGCATTTAAAAACGGCCGCAGGAGCCCTATGGCTATGGCGTGCAAATCATGCTTTTCATGACGAGTTAGTCATGGTTTTCATGATATGACTTGTCATTCGTGTTCTTCATACAATCGTGTTATGCCACACCAATTTTGGTACAAATCCCATTAACGATACTGCCAGGAGAGCACAAAGTCGTAGGCGGCTAGATAGACAGATAGATAGATAGATGGATAGATAGATAGATAGATAGATAGATAGATAGATAGATAGATAGATAGATAGATAGATAGATAGATAGATAGATAGATAGATAGATAGATAGATAGACTCAATGTCGTTGAAGTTCGCTAAGAAATGCTTCGCATTTAATAATTGAGAAAAAATGTTCCCGACGCGCGTCATCGAAGGAGGGACCTCTCGCTCTGCAGCGCCCCGCGCTAACCGCTGAGCCACGAAAGCGTACGCAATACAATGTTCGGACGGCGAGCTATTTATACACTGCGTGTTTTCAGCATTACAATCGAGATGGCGCAAAGGGCGCGCTCGGCGGGCATTTAGCTCGGCGCTCCGCTCATCGCGACGCGCGCGCGCTCATGCTGCTCATCTCCCACGTGTATTCGCAATGCCCAAAGGCTGTCGCGCCGCGAAGCGTAATTCAGGATCGTTCTCACATGGAGGGTTAGTATGGCAGCGCTACGCAATCGCTCCCTTGTTCGGCTTTGCTAGCCTCAGTGTTAGCGCGTTAGCAAAAAACAAACACTACGGCTTTGCATGTTTCCTGCATCAGTGAACAATCCGGGACCTCCGTGACACGATAAATCAGCTGATCCGTTCTTCTGTCTCGTCTTTCGTGTCCTCGTGTAAATGTTTTGCGCTTCCTACGAAGATCGTTCTTGCGAGACGCGAAGTCTTCGTGAATATATGTGGCAACTCGCGCTTTCAATGATAGCGCACAGCGTACTCATAACAGCTTCGAGAGGCTTTCTGTAGCCACGTAGGTTAGTTAAATGTTACCGTCTGACCTCTTCAGTTGAAACTCACCTTGTTTTACGTGCATATCCGCCTCGTGCGCTGCTGCTTTGAGCTGTACAGGTGGCGCCACCAACGGCGAACGGTGGCGAAAAGCGGCAACGCGCGGCTCATAGGCGCCTTGCGCAAAGCGCCCGCTACTAACCATTTCTTCTTTTTATTCAATTTACATTCTGGTTTGATATTTGCACTGCCGACGCTGCTCCACTAGACAGCCGTGACGTTTGTTACGTCGATTGTTCTATTTTATTTGTTTGAAAATGACAGGCCCGTTTATTATTAGCGAGTTTTAGTATAGCGGGAAACAGCAAACGCAAGGGTTTAGCGTTAGCGTTACCGTTGCGTGCTCCACACTGAGCATGCGCAGAACGTAAACGTAGCCAGAGCTCTTACGTACGAACGCTATTTCTGGAATATAGCGTTCAACGCTAACGCACGCAAGAGATTACGTACGTAGGGCAAGATGGCGGTGCCTGTTGAAGCGAGAGCCGTCCACTTCGAATCTTTCTAGCCGTCGGCCTGCATTATTAAGCTCATTAATTCCCAAATAATGCTCGTATTTGATTTAGATTTGAGTAATGAGGCTTCGCCAGCCGTTTACTGCCGATAAAATAGCGCTGTTTTCGAGATACGTTGTGAATTAGCGGTGTAGTAGGCCTAAAAAATTTGTTTACGAGGTTCGCTCATGTTTTTGGTAGCCGCGCAGAAATGGCGACGCTGTATTCATTCACCTGTTTCCAAGACAAGGCAAAGAAGGCCACACGTCAATCCGAAACAGGTTACAGGGTCTTGAAGAATACTCCATTGTGGTACATGTCGAAAGAAAGTGATGTGTTTCGGGCCACCAGACACAACACTGAACCAAATGCGGCACGGAGACACAGCAGTGGTGACTTTGAATCCTGAAGCTCGAGTTAGTGGTGCACTTGTGGATTCTAGAGTGCATTTAGTGTTTTTGTCTAGATGGCGCCGTATGCGCTTGCGTTAGCGTTAGCGGGAATGCCTCCCGCTGTACTAAAAGACCACTGTTTGCCACGCAGCGCGTTCCGTTTTAGCGTTAGCGTTGAGACTCACGCTAACGGTAACGTAAGAGTTTCCCGCTATACTAAAACTCTCTATTACTGTGCACGTGCGTGATGCAATACATGCGTTTCTAACGCGCATGCGTTGAAGTTGTTCGCGTGATCTGCTAACACAGACGAAATAAAAAACTGTTGCAACGTAAAACAGACTTCTTGTTTTATTGAACACTCTAAACAGCACAACAACAATGTACATCGCGGTTGTATGCTTGCTTAGGAAACGCATAAAAGACACGTTTTCATCTTTGTACAGCACTTAACTATACGGCCAAAAGAAAAAAAAACGGTTAGCTAACTTGACGTTGTAACAGGCGCCACACAGCTGCATAATAATGTGTGAAAGTACTATAGTAAATGACCCACAATCACTCGCACAGTTTTTTAATATAATTATTTCACAGACCATACAAAAAATTGAGGAACTTCGAACTGCATTACAACCACATATTTCTGAAAATCTAATCACTTTCACCGTCGAAGCCACGATCCTCTATCACATGTGCTTTAAATTACGCAGATTACTCAGGTTTATATAGGCAATGCGCACGCGCGGCATTACTCAGATTTATATAGGAAATTTGTACGCGTGTAGCTAGATTCTCGTATGCTAGATTCTCTTTTGGTACGTGAAACTCCACATAAAATGCGATTCTAGAAGTAATGTTCGTGGACTAGCGAGCATAAAGAAGGGCGACTACTTACAGCCTCACTCACCTTTGTAAAAACGGTATTCCAATGGCAATTAAATATAAACCGACGCAACAGAACAACCCACTTGCTACCACACAGTGCTATGAAGCAGACGCGCGAAGCCAGGCGTGGTGTTACAACCACGGTGGTGGTTTCAACTGTAGCACAATCGTGCGCGTACAGTAACGTCGTAAAGGTTGCCGTCATATCAGCGGTTCCCACGATGTAGCACCTGTTCCCTTTCTCGGGTCAACAAACCGCTGCTACGCCGAAAACTATACTCATAATTGACTGTCAAAGAAAAACGCCATCTTGTAGGAGGCCATCTTGTACAGCCAACGAGCAAAAGTGCACGACTGAAGGGTCTGAAGCATTTCCGTTGATGCGATGGCAGTTGAGAGAAGTCAGGGCTGACCGTCCGACGTGTGGCCACCACCATTACACAATTTTAACTTCCCAACATCCAAGAAAGACACGACGGAAGCGACGAGCCGACGAGCCCACCCGGTCACAGCGCGCGCTCCCACGGCAACCGTTAGAAATAAAAAAAGGAAGAGATGAGATGACTTGACGGAAACGAAGGCGGTGGAAGCGAGGAGGCGTCTAGTCGTCGGTGTGAAATATTTTCGAGAGATGGCGCTCGTTTGTTTTTGCCCAACGGATGCGCAAACTTCATTCAAAATGCATGGGATCCATGGCGGTTTGCATGAGGGTGCGACCGCGTTTGCCGAGCGGTGGCGCCACCATACCGGTGCACGAGGCGGATAGCATTCGTCAGAGCTTTTGTACCGCATGAATCCCATAACATTGGACGCGGGAAGTCGCGCCGACTCGCGATTTGCTCTTGTATATCTGAGCATTCTAAAATTTGCCAGCGCTGCTGGCGATGCGCCCTGCTGCGCCGCGAGTGTTCATATGTTTGTTAATAGGTGGCAGCACAGTGCAAGCAATTTGCTTGTTGACGGATTCGAGAGCAAACTGTTCACAGCGCACAGATAAACGTGGTGACGCGTGAATTGGAGTGGTCGAAGTCGTTGGCGGAGCAAATTCTTCAGATTGCTTTCTGCAGTGACGTTTAAAGAAGCCGTCCTGACGACGACGATTTCTCACTGAACATAGAAGGCTGTGAAAGCACCGAGAGTGACAGCGACGATGAACAATCAGCTGCTAACTCGCGGGGAGTGAGCTCACGTCCCCTCGTGTGTTAGTTTCTTCACGTTCCTAAGTCCCTGTGATTATATCTGATGTATAATATCCTTGAGCGACATCCAAATAAAAGCGTAGCTTTTCTTGTGCATTACATGAAGCGCAATTGTTGCGTATATGATGGAGCGAGAGAGAGAGAGATTAAACGCTTATAAGAACCTCCTCCTCACATCATCATCAGCCTGTCTACGCCCACTGCAGGGCAAAGGCCTCTCCCATGTTTCGCCAATCAACCCGGTCCTGTGCTTTCTGCTGCCACGTTACATCTGCAAACTTCTTAATCTCATCTACCCACCTAATTTTCTGTCTCCCTCTCACGCGTTTGCCATCTCTTGGAATCCAGTCAGTTACCCTTATTGACCAGCGGTTATCCTGCCGACGTGCTACGTGCCCGGCCCATATCCATTTCTTCTTCTTGATTTCAACTATGATATCCTTAACCCCCGTTTGTTCCCTGACCCACTCTGCTCTCTTCCTGTCTCTTAAGGTTACTCCTATCATTTTCCTTTCCATCGCTCGCTGCGTCGTCCTCAGTTTAAGTTGAACCCTCTTTGTAAGTCTCCAGGTTTCTGCTCCGTAGGTAAGTACCGGTAAGATGCAGCTGTTATATACCTTCCTCTTAGGGATAGTGGTAGACTACCATTCATGATTTGATAATGCTTGCCGAATGAGCCCCATCCCATCCTTATTCTTCTAGTTATTTCACTCTCATGGTTCGGCTCCGCGGTTACTACCTGTCCTAAGTAGACGTACTCCTTTACAACTTCCAGTGTCTCGCCACCTATCGCAAAGCGCTGTTCTCTGCCAAGATTGTTCCACATTACTTTAGTTTTATGCATATTAATTTTCAGACCTACTGTTCTACTTTCCGTATCCAGTTCAGTAATCATAAGCTGTAATTCGTCTCCCGCGTTACTCATCAATGCAATGTCATCAGCGGATCGCAGGTTACTGAGATACTCTCCATTAACTCTTATCCCTAACTCTTCCCAATCTAGGGCCCTGAAAACCTCCTGTAAACACGCGGTGAATAGCATTGGAGAGATCGTGTCTCCCTGCCGTACGCCCTTCTTTATTGGGATTCTGTCGCTTTCTTTATGGAGGACTATAGTGGCTGTGGATCCGCTGTAGATTTCTTCCATTATGTTTATATAGGCTTCGTCGATGCCCTGATTCCGCAGTGCCTGCATGACTGCTGATGTCTCCACCGAATCAAATGCCTTCTCGTAATCTATGAAGGCTATGTATAGGGGTTGGTTGTATTCCGCGCATTTCTCTATCACCTGATTGATAGAATTGCTAAGACGTTTATTGGCGACGATGCACAGAGCGACAGCCAAGGCGGGGACCGACTCTCAGCACGAGCTGCTCGTTCTCGTCGAAGAGGGCGACCCACTAGAAGGCGCTGGAGACGATGACCCACTGTATAGCTTTGACCCACTGTATAGCTTCGCTACAATTACCCCGGGTACGAAAAGGGGAGCCGCCTGGCGACCTAACAGCTCGTTACTATGAGCGGGTCATGGTAGACCTTGAGGCGCTCCACGTTGACAATGTCGCGCCCTCGACGGCGCATATCCGAAGATGGTTCGATGGGTTCGATCAGGTAGTTGACCGGAGATGTGCGCTCGATGACACGGTAGGGGCCTTCGTATTTCGGCAGTAGTTTTGAAGAGAGGCCAGCTGCGGAGGTAGGGACCGAGAGCCATACGAGCGCCCCAGGGAGGAACGTGGGCTCAGAAGTGGCGGAACCATCGCGAATACCCTTCTGCCGCTCTTGTTTATTCGTCGTGAAGGTCTTGGCGAGCTCGCGACACTCTTCAGCAAGCCTGGCTGTGTCAGAAATAGGGGCACACTCAGATGGGTCCGGCGTGTACGGGAGTATCGTGTCGATGGTGTGCGACGGGTGCCGTCCGTATAGCAAGAAGAAGGGTGAAAAACCAGTAGTGCTCTGAGGGGCGGTATTGTAAGCGTAGGTGACGAATGGCAGAATGGCATCCCAATTTGTGTGATCGGCGGCGACGTACATGGAGAGCATGTCGCCGAGCGTACGGTTGAAGCGTTCGGTGAGGCCATTCGTCTGCGGGTGGTAAGCAGCCGTTTTGCGGTGAACCACATTGCACTCTTTGAGAATGGCTTCGACGACTTCGGACAGGAAGACACGGCCTCGATCACTGAGCAGTTCCTGGGGTGGACCGTGACGCAGCATGAATCGGTGGAGCAGGAAGGAAGCCACATCGCGCGCAGTAGCCGCAGGGAGGGCGGCGGTTTCGGCGTATCGCGTCAGATGGTCTACGGCGACGATGGCCCAGCGGTTACCAGCCGACGTCAGAGGAAGTGGTCCATACAAATCGATACCCACGCGCCCAAACGGACGGTCAGGGCAAGGTAACGGTTGTAGACCGGCTGGGGACATGTGTGTTGACGGTTTGCGGCGTTGGCAGTCGAGGCAGGAGCGAACGAACTTCTGTACGTAGCGGTACATCCCTCGCCAGAAGTAGCGTTGTCGAATGCGGTAGTAAGTTTTCGACACCCCAGGGTGCGCGCATTGTGGATCAGAGTGCAATGACTCGCATATTTCCGACCGCAGACTGCGGGGTATCACGAGTAGCCACTGCCGGCCGTCGGCGTTGTAATTGCGTCGGTGCAGCAGGCCGTCACGTATGGCGAAATGGTGAGCTTGACGACGCAAGGCGCGAGTGGATGGTGTTGCGGACGGATCAGTCAGCAAGTCTATCAGGGAGGCAATCCATTGATCCTTGCGCTGTTCGGTAGCGAGGGTACGAAGGTCGATGGAAGAAACGGCAAGGTGAGACGCTGAGCTGAGGGCATTGTCGTCAGGCAAGGGAGAGCGCGACAGGGCGTCGGCGTCAGCATGCTGGCGTCCGTTGCGGTACAGCACGCGTATGTCGTAGTCTTGTAGGCGAAGCGCCCAACGGGCGAGACGACCTGATGGATCCTTCAATGACGACAACCAGCACAGTGCGTGATGGTCGGTGACGACATCAAATGGGCGACCATATAAATAAGGTCGGAACTTCGTAAGGGCCCAGATGATTGCCAGGCATTCCTTCTCCGTGACGGTGTAATTGGTCTCGGCTTTTGTAAGCGTACGGCTTGCATACGCCACGACGTATTCTGGGAACCCTGGTTTGCGCTGCGCAAGGACAGCGCCGAGGCCAACACCACTGGCGTCCGTATGCACCTCTGTAGGGGCCGTAGGGTCGTAGTGCCGTAGTATGGGAGGCGACGTCAACAAACGACGGAGCGTTGCAAAAGCGTCGTCGCACTTTGACGACCACGAATGGAGAGGCCCGTTACTTCCGAGGAGCTTCGTCAGCGGCGATATGATAGCCGCGAAGTTGCGAATGAAGCGCCTAAAGTAGGAACACAGTCCTACGAAACTGCGCAGTTCCTTGACGGACGTCGGCTTGGGGAACTCGGTCACGGCCCGGAGCTTGGCTGGATCGGGGAGAATTCCGTCCTTGGACACGACGTAGCCGAGTATTGTCAGCTGCCGTGCTGCAAATCGGCACTTCTTTAGGTTCAGTTGCAGACCGGCGTCACTCAAGCGCGTCAAAACATGCCGCAGGCGCTGAAGATGCGTGGAGAAGTCCGGAGCGAAAACGACGACGTCGTCGAGGTAGCACAGGCACGTGTGCCATTTCAGGTTGCGCAGAACGGTATCCATCATGCGCTCAAAGGTGGCGGGCGCATTGCACAGCCCAAACGGCATGACGTTGAATTCGTACAAGCCGTCGGGCGTGACAAAGGCGGTCTTCGGCCGGGCGTCCTCAGCCATAGGTACTTGCCAGTACCCTGAGCGCAAATCGAGAGATGAAAAGAATTCTGCTCCTTGCAGGCTGTCAATCGCGTCGTCTATACGCGGTAGTGGATATACGTCCTTACGAGTGATCTTGTTGAGGCGTCGGTAGTCCACACAGAACCGCACAGAACCGTCCTTCTTCGCAACGAGAACGACAGGAGACGCCCAGGGGCTGTTAGAGGGTCGAATAACATCGCGTCGAAGCATGTCGTCGACTTGCTCGTTGATTACACGGCGTTCTGTGGGAGATACGCGATATGGACGTTGCCGCAGTGGTGGTTGGGCGCCTGTGTCGATGCGATGCGTAACGGTGGACGTGCGGCCGAGAGAAGGCTGAGCGACATCGAAAGAAGAACGGAATTCTTCCAACAGGCCCAGAAGCTGGGAACGCTGGGCTGACGTAAGGTTATCAGCGATGGAGTTACCAAATACATCAGCAGATGACGGATCAGACGTGGAAACAGCACTGATGGTACGGGAACTGGGACAGTGCGAGTCATCGGGTACGTCCAGGACTTGTGCATCGTCGACGGGTTCCACTCTGCCGAGACATTCCCCTCGAACCAACTTAACAATGTACGGGAATGGGTTGGTCACAAAAATAGCCGTGTTGCCCTGAGTTACTTGCACGGTCGCGAAAGGTACCAGCAACCCTTTCCTACTGCAACCACGGTCAGATGGCGAAAGGAGTGCAACTGTGTCGGAGAGACCGGCGCAGTAGACCGACACAGCCGTTGACGAGCTTGGAGGCACTGTCGTATCGTCTTTGACGAGGATCTTGCTCAGTGCCGAGGGACTATCTACTGGCGTCAAATGTGAGAACGGTGAGAGTTCAATTTCGGCGGAGGCACAATGAATGACGGCGTCGTGGCGGGAGAGAAAGTCCCATCCCAGGATGACGTCATGGGAGCATGTAGTAAGGATGATGAACTCGACGACATATAGAACGTCCTGAATGACGACGCGAGCTGTGCACACTGCTGTAGGATGAATACTCTGCGAACTTGCGGTACGGAGCGACATCCCAGAAAGTGGCGTCGTCACTTTGCGGAGTAAACGGCAAAGTTTTGCGTCCATAACAGATACGGCGGCTCCAGTATCTACAAGGGCAGATGCGCGAACACCGTCCACAAACACGTCTATCACGTTCGATGGGCTTCTCTGAGGGCTTTCGCAGTTCGACAGCGTCGCAGCCCTTGCCTCGTGGACTGCGACGACTAGTTTTCCTGGTCGGGTGCGGGCGGACGTGGCCGCATCGGCGACAGTGAGCGACGTCGTGGAGACTGTGAACGGCGTGTAGGTGGTGCGGGGCCGGACGTCGGTGACATAGGCGGCGGCTGGTCATAATAAGGGCGGCTCGATTCGCTGGGAAGGTTGGATGCGACCCGAGGCTGCTGCACGCGATTGCAATAACGTGCGACGTGACCGGCGCAACCACAGGCAAAGCAGATGGGGCGGTTGTCGGAAGTGCGCCATCGGTTCGCGGGTCCCGGCCATGTCGCAGAACGCGATGGGCGAGGCGGCTGCTGATATGACTGCATGGTGGGCGGCAGTCGCGGCACGTGGACGACGTCGGCGTATGTATGCGGCACAGTTGCGTCGAAGGCCTGGGGTCTGGCGACGGCTTCGGTATAAATAAGCGGGCCAGCCACAGGAATCGGTGGGGGTGGCCTGGCGACAACTTGTGCGTAGCTTAGTGGCGCAGGTACTGGAGGCGGCTGGTGGTATTCAGGCATGACCTCCGCGATTTCCTGCTGAATCGCTCGGCGGAGGGGAGGCAGAAGCGTAGTTGACGGCTGTTCCACATGTTGCGGTGGAGCGAAAGCCAGTAAAGAGACCTGGCGGGCAATTTCCTCACGCACGAACGACTTGATTTCGGCGAGCAAGGTGGTGTGGTCAGAAACGGCCGACAAGCCCGCGAGGTCAGCGTCGCGTGATGGTGGTCGACGTGTCATCAAGCGCTGCCGGCGCAGCTCCTCGTAACTTTGGCACAGCGTAATGACCTCTGCCACAGTGCGAGGGTTCTTGGCCAGGAGCATGGTGAAGGCATCGTCGGCGATGCCTTTCAGAACATGTGTGATTCTGTCCGGCTCCGACATGCTTGCGTCCACTTTCTTGCACAAGTCGAGGATGTCCTCGATGTAGCTGGTGAAGGACTCGCCGGACTGCTGTGCTCGTTCACGCAAACGCTGTTCGGCTTGCAGCTTACGTACGGCAGGACGGCCGAACACGTCGACGACGGCGGTCTTAAAAGCGGACCAAGTCGGGAAATCGGATGCGTGGTTGTTATACCACATGCCGGCCACACCCGCGAGGTAGAAAACCAGGTTGCTAAGTTTACCTGCCTCGTCCCATTTATTGGGGACGCTCACGCGTTCGTACATGGCGAGCCAGTCCTCGACGTCAGTGCCATCCGCGCCGGTGAAGACAGGAGGGTCGCGGATGCGGGGGACACCCGGACACGGCGTCGGCGCAGGAGGAAGCGTTTGCTGAGCGGCGTCTTGGGGCATGGTTGATGGCACGGTACGGGATCGGAGCTCCAAGGGCATCGAATGCGAACCGAAGTTGTTTTAAGGGCACAGCACCTCCACCAAATTGCTAAGACGTTTATTGGCGACGATGCACAGAGCGACAGCCAAGGCGGGGACCGACTCTCAGCACGAGCTGCTCGTTCTCGTCGAAGAGGGCGACCCACTAGAAGGCGCTGGAGACGATGACCCACTGTATAGCTTTGACCCACTGTATAGCTTCGCTACAGTATGAATATGGTCTGTTGTTGAGAAGCCTGTACGAAATCCTGCCTGGTCCTTTGGTTGATTGAACTCTAATGTCTTATTAATTCTGTTAGCAATTACTTTTGTAAATAGCTTGTAGACAACGGACAGTAAGCTGATGGGCCTGTAATTTTTCAGGTCCTTGACGTCGCCTTTCTTATGGATCAAGATGATGTTGGCATTCTTCCAAGAATCCGGTATTCTCCCTGTCGAGAGACACTTCGTATACAGGGTGGCCAGTTTTTTTAACATAATCTCTCCACTGTCTTTCAACAGGTCTGATGTTACCTGATCCTCACCAGCGGCTTTGCCTCTTTGCATTCCCTTTAGGGCTTTCTTAACTTCTCCTGTCAATACTGGTGGGATTTCTGATTCCTATGGGCTATTATTGCTTCTTACGTTATCATCCTGACTGTCTCGGCTGCTGTACAGATCTCTGTAGAACTCTTCCGCTATCTCAACTATTCTATCCATATTGGTTGTGACCTTGCCTTCCTTGTCCCTTAATGCATACATCTGATTTTTGCCTATGCGCAGTTTTGTCTTCATAGCTTTGAGGCTTCTTCCGTTCTTTAGAGCATGCTCAATTCTCTCCTTAATATACTTTCTTATGTCGGCTACTTTACGCCTATTGATTAACTTGGAAAGCTCCGCCAGCTCTATTTTGTCTGTTGCATTTGAGGCTTTCATGGTATGACGTTTCTTAATGAGGTTTTTCGTCTCTTGGGATAGCTTACCAGTGTCCTGTCTAACGACTGTACCCCCCGACTTCCACTGCACACTCCTTAATGATACTAGTCAGATTATCATTCATTGCGTCGACGCTAAGGTCGGTTTCCTCGGTTAAAGTCGCGTACCTATTCTGAAGTGAAACTCTGAATTCCTGTACTTTCCCTCTCAGAGCTAGTTCATTAGTCGGCTTCTTGCGTATCAGCTTCTGCCGTTCTTTCCTCAAGTCTAGGTGAATTCTAGATCTTACCATTCTGTGGTCACTGCATCGGATCTTGTTAACTACTTCCACATCCTGTACAATGTCCGGGTGGGCACACATTATAAAGTCTATTTCATTTTTAGTTTCGCCATTAGGACTCCTCCACGTCCACTTACGAGTAGCCCGTTTTCTGTAGAAGGTATTCAAGATTCGTGAATTATTGCGTTCTGCGAATTCCACCAGTAACTCCCCTCTGGCGTTTCTAGAGCCGATGCCATATTCCCCAACTGCATGATCCCCAGCCTGCTTCTTGCCTACCTTTGCATTAAAGACGCCCGTCAGTAAAGTATACTGTGTCTTTACCTTACTCATTGCTGATTCTACGTCTTCGTAGAATCGTTCAACCAGTTGATCATCATGGCTTGATGTAGGCGCGTAGGCCTGTACCACCTTCATCTTGTACCTCTTATTAAACTTAATTACGATACATGCCACCCTCTCATTAATGCTATAGTATTCCTCTATATTACCAGCTATATTTTTATGAATAAGGAACCCCACCCCTAGTTCTCTTCTGTCAGCTAAGCCACGATAGCATAGGACGTGTCCGTTCTTCAGCACTGTATAAGCCTCATGTGTCCTCCTAACCTCGCTGAGCCCTATTACATCCCATTTAACACCATCTAATTCCTCGAATAGTACAGCTAGACTCGCCTCGCTAGATAAAGTTCTGGCGTTAAACGTAGCCAAGTTCAGATTCCAATGGCGGCCTGTCCGGATCCAGAGATTCTTAGCACCCTCCGCTTACCAGAGCAGGATTGGCCACCCTGGTGCAGTACTTGGCCACTACCTCCCACATGAATACACCAATTAACCCTCGGCCCTCAGTCCCCAGCGGCTGCGAAGCAACTGACCAAGGCGGCGGTCAGACCTGTGACGCAGCGGAGGGTGCTAGAACCTCCTATCAGTAACTAAAGTGGGTGGGGCCCTTCGTCCAGAGCTCCACTGGCTATAGCGGCTCGCCGGGCCTGGTCCAGGGTTGCCAGTTGGCTTCCCAAGGCCTGGTCAGAAGCGTATATGATGGAGCACCGCATGCCGCGAACACGATCTAGCTCCACCAGCGAAGCGGCATGGTTAGAGCGATGAAGCGTGCAGTCACGGCGACAATTCACGCCTCTCGGCTAACTTCTCCGGTACTTCCCCGGTACTTTCCGAACGGTATAGTTGTTCGACGAATTTTCGCAACGTCGAAGAAGTCGTTGCGAAAAGCGTGCGTGCGTGTTCTTTTCGACATTCATGTTTCGATTGTGCTGATCGAACCTGCAGCATCCGAGTACAGTGAATTGTGGTGGCTTGAGTCTGAGCATGGCTGTGACACAACGCTACTGAATAGGGTGTTAAATGCTTGTGTACCGTTGAAGAAGCAACTCCGCGTTCCTGAATGCGCAAGTAATGACGACGGCGTATGTTTGCAAACCATCGCCACGTTAAACATTCGGTCCCGTGCAGCAGTGATGGCGCTACTCTGTAGCGGCCTACCACTGCGGCAAATCCGTCAGGCAGGCTTGGTACACAGTAACTCGGAGTGTCGTTCAGGCCATACGCCAATTCTAGTTCATCAAGGTTTCTGCAGCACGCACAGGATTTCGTAAGGCATCGCTTATGCACGATAACGGAGCTGAAATATAACCTTTCACACCGCGGAAAATAATGAGGTGGCGAGCTTCCAGGTTTGAGAAACTATTTCGGTCTCATATCCATTTCAGTGCAGCTCATTACTTCATCCGGTGAAAGTGGCACGGGCAGTACGTCCGAATGTCTTATCTGTTCCTATGCTAAAAACGGGTTGACCCTCCTTCGGGTGCCATCTTGAATCGTACAGCGCGCCACCTATAGTTCGTGGGCATTGCGAATAGTTTGCCCCGTCAGGGGTAGACACCCGTGCGCGCGCGCGCTTATCTCGCGGTGGGGAGAATCGTACGTCTTGGGTTTCGCCAGAACGATTGCGTTGTAGTTACCTAGCGCGCGAGTCACTTCGCTCGCAGCAGTGCTCCCGTATGCGAAAAGAGCATGCCTTTCAACTACAGCGAAGTAACAACTGCGACACTTGATAGTTGGCGCTCGTCTGTACCTGTGATTACGTTTCGTGCATCGTTTTTGTTTGAGCAGCGCGTTAAGTGTCGAGATGTGAACGCTGTAAGTTCGCTCTCGTCCTGTGCGTGGTGTTTTCGTGCGTCATGTGTGCGTGAGCAGCACGCTGCACGTTTCGACCTGCTTGCCATTCGTCGCTTGACATTCCAATTTGTTGCTATCGCATTCATTGCTTCGCCTTGTGGCGAAATCGCTACTTTTTGGCTTTAGGCGAAGTCAAGCTGCCTGCAGCGTTTCCAACACCATGCGGAGGCTGTGTTCATGCTCCTCGAAAGTGGCAGCGTACACAATAACGCCGTCAAGGTATACAAGTGCTATTGTTCATTTTAAATTTCCTAACTCTTTGTCGATAAGACGTTGCAAGGTGGCCGGAGCGTTTGAGAGCCCAAAAGGTTGAAATGGTAAAGATCGCCGGGCGTAACTTACGCACGCTGTATTCTCCGCGTCTTCGGGGTGCATTGGCACTTGCCAGTAGCCTGACAGCAAATCTAGCGTCGAAAATAATAGGCTCCCTTTAGACGGTCAAGGGCATCGTCGAGGTGCGGCATAGGGTAGACATCCTGTCGAGTGATGGCGTTTAGTTTTCTATAGTCCACTCAAAATCTGATGTTGTCATCCTGCTTTCAATTACGACTGGTGAAGACGAGGGACTGCAAGACTCGGATACAATGCCTTGTAGCACCTTCCGCGTAGCAGGTGCTACACGGCGTGGCTGATGACAGATTGGTCCCCGCCCTTCTGTGTCACTCTGGTGCTCAACAAGTGGGGTGCAGCCGAGTTCCAAGGCGGATATGGCAAAACAGGAACGGTATCGCTGTAGCAATTACTTTACGTGACCTTCGCATACAACACGGCCGTGCAAGAAACAACGCAGATGACGCCATACAAGTTGGTCTACGGAAGGAGCCCGGCAACGACGCTCGACGCCATGTTACCAAACGTGACTGACGAGAAAAACATCGACGTGACCGCCTACCTACAGCGCGCCGAAGAAGCACGACAGCTCGCCCTCCTGCGGATCAAGAATCAGCGGACGACTGACAGCCGCCGCTACAATCTTCGACGACGCTTCGTGGAATACCAGCCCGGCGACCGCGTTTGATTGTGGACGCCCATTCGACGACGTGGACTTAGTGAAAAACTTCTGCGACGATATTTCGGACCGTATATGGTGCTTCGACGTCTCGGCACACTCGACTACGAGGTTGTCCCCGACGGCATTTCGAACTCTCAACGGCGCCGTGCGCGACCTGAAGTCTCAAGCCGTTTTACGCGTGGTAGCGAACCTGAGGACTGTACTTTTTTTCATTGGACTTTCTTGCTTGTGCGTATTGTTTATTCAACTTTCTTGATTTATTGTCGTTATTTATTGTTGCATGTATTTTTCCCATGTGTTCTGTTCTAAGCATCGGGACGATGCCTTTTCAGAGGGGGGCGTTGCCACGCGCGTTTCTTTTACTGCATTCGGTTTCCGCCCACAAAGACTATCAGCAGTACTCGGCGCAGACCGCGCCTTATTGTTCCAGAAGCTTCTCGGTTGTAGTAGATCGTTTTGTTAAGACTGCACGCAAGACGGTAACATTCAAGATTATTCCAGAGCTTGCGCGACGACTAGTGATAAGGCTAGATTGTTCGACGCGTGATTTATAAAAGCTGGCGCGTTCCAACGAAGTTCAGTTGATCGACGGCCGATACTCCGTTCGCCGCTATCAGTGCCAGTGCTTATTGCTGTAATCTGACTTTCCGTTTACCGGCCACAAGTTCGGCCTAATAAACAGTTTCATCTTGAACATACCGACCGCTGCTTGGGTCAACGTCACGACCACGTGACAATATCGAAGAAGAGAATGAAGCGTGGGCACGAGAAGAGAGCTCGCGCAGGGGTGCCGAAACGAACGTTTGCCTAGCGTGGACGCGTTTTGTTTTCCGAGTCATTAAACCTTTGTTCTTTTCAACTCTGCCGGCGAAGACATCTTTATTCTACATTTTATGGTGCCGAAACCCGGGACTCTGCGATCCAAGCGACCCGACGGAAGGATTTCGCCCGCAATGAAGATGGAGCGTATCAAAGGCAAGCCAACGACTCAGCGAGCTCTGCACACGCGTCTGCGAAACGAGGCACGCCAACTCATCGAATCCAGCCAATTCTCTTCATCGGATCTTCGTGTGGTGCACGACAGGCTAAAGATGTGCAACGATGTGCAAAGATGTGCATTTCATCCTGGGCGAATACGTACACCACACACCTGACATCCCTCATTCACCTTCAGAAAAGAGCAGTCCGCATTATCACACATAGTTCGTACACAGCATCAGCAGCACCCCTTTTTAGCACTCTCGAAATCCTACCGTTCATTTCCACTTTTCAACTCAAACTTGGTATTTTATTATTCAGAAGTAGGATCGGGGACATTCCCACTGACATACTTCCCCTTACACATCTTCACAATACAAATAACACACGGTTTTCTGAAAACACTAACCTTCTGCTTCCCAAAGTGAACACGAACTACGGAAAAATGACAGCCTTGTTTTCTGCAATTTCATCCTGGAATTCACTACCATTAGTCATTAAATCAAGCCCTTCATTACATTGTTTCCGGCGGCATCTAAAACAGTTCTTACTAACCACATGCGCCACCTAACTACATATGTGCGCATATATGTGTGTATCTGTTTAAATATAAATGTATGCATTCAAGTGTATGTGTATATATACGTATGTATATGTGTATATATGCATATATATGTTATGAGGCGACGAACTGTGTTAGTTAGTCATTTGCCTGTGTTATGATGTTATATTCACCTTATTCAATTAGTTGTCTGTGGTATCACTGGTGTTCTTTTACTCGGATGTATCATTTTTAACTACCATATGTATGAATAATTACTTCATTACATTCGCTTTATTTTATTCGCATGCTGTTTTTTCCTTAGTTGCCAATTTTTGTTCTAAATTTTTATACATGTTTTAACAGGAGGTCCCCCCTGACAGTTTTTACTTTGGAACCTCCTTCTGTATTATACCAATTTTCTATTTGTATTGTATTGCATTGAATATATTGAATAAACCTTCAAACCTTCAAACGACTACCTGAGGGCGCTCAACTTAGAGCTTGAAGGACACCTCACGGACGGTCAAGTTGCAGATGATTATGTCTCCGTGGCAGAATATGAAGACAACGCTGCTACTACGCTGTCGTTGCTCCGTCACCGCATGGATGAGCTCAAGGCGTCAGCGTTAAGGAACGCCGACAGTACTGCAACGAACAACGTTGAGAACGAAGGTATCGCCACTGCAGGAAGCCGTGCCCTTGGAGATCAGGTCAGACACGGGCTCGTCGGCTCTCGTCTCCCTAAACTTGAGATGCTTGACTTCAATAGAAGCCCAAGGCAGTGACAGCCTTTCTGGAACATGTTTAAGCTTGCCGTCCATGAAAACCCGACTCTGACTAACAACGAACGGTTCCACTATTTGAAGAACCTGCTGACTGGACAGGCTGCGAAGGCCATCGACGGCATTCAAGCCACGGAGGGGTCATACGAAGATGCCATCACCCTTCTAACTAATCGATTTGGAAACAAGAAGATTATCGAGCAGCAATACTTGGCGAACCTGCGAACGATCAAGGCACTAAAGTCTTCCACCAATGTGGCTTCGTTGCGCAACTTATTGGATACCGTCCACATCAACATCAGAGAACTCAAGGCGCTCGGATGCCCGGAGCTCTCCTATGCCACCATGCTCGTCGAGGTCCTCACCAAAGCGATCCCAGGCGACATCTTGGTGGCATATTTCAAGCAACAAAGCCGCAAGACGAACGCCGAGGCGCTTGCATCATCGGAGGCGGAACTACAGGAGCTTCTCGATTACATCCGCATGGAGGTGGAGGCTCGTGAGAGAAGTGCCTTTGTGGACACCTATGGTCAGGGTTCCCGATATCATCGACAAGGGGCGCTGCATAACGCTTCACCTACGGCTTCTGCTCTCAGCAGCCACGCAACGAATCAGAAAGGTACCTGTTTCTTTTGCCTTTATTCGGCTCATACTACGGAGTCAGGCTCATCCGACATTAGCATACCGCAGAAAAAGAGTCACTTAGCCAAGGCCGGCAGATGTTTCAAATGTACAAGCAAAGGACACCGCTCTAAAGAATGCCGTCGCTATGTGACGTGCTCTAAATGCAACGGAAGGCAAGCAACTGTTGTTTGCAACCCCGACTACGCTCAGAAGCAGCGCTCAGACGAGGCAAGGACCCCTAGCTTATATGTCAAAACGAATAAGTCATCACTGCAAGATACTGAGAACGTGGTGCTGCTACAGACGTTCAGAGCGTGGCTGATAAACCAATGTGAGTCCAGCTTTATTAGCGGTGTCTCTGACAATGGAAGTCAACGGACGTTCATAAGAAAAGATATCTCTAAGAAACTAAACCTAACCACAGTGCGCACCATTGAATTGGATGTAATGGCATTTGGAGGTGCTGAACGACTGAACATTGTCAAAGTGACGGTAATGAATCAATTCGATCATTCAAAACATGACATAGAAGCCATAGAAGTTCCGTTCATCTGTGAACAGCTGATAGAACTTCCGCCAACGAACAAGTTTGCGCAAAAGCTGCTAAACGAAAAAGTTTATTGCTGATCTGACAGCAATTCCTTGATTGAAAGCAGAGAGTGGCATAAGCTTGCTTGTAGGAGTGGACCAGATATGGAAATTTATGCTAAACCAAGTTTGCCCGCATGAGCTTAATCGAAGCCTAGCTGCTATTAACACAAAGCTGGGATGGACGTTTCAAGGCCCGATGCCATGCGAAAAGAATTCTACAGAGGTTGTTACGTACATCTGTGTACTTCGCACCAGCTGCGTTGCCACAGACATGTCTAGCGCAATGCAGCAATTCTCACCTATCGAGAGCATTGGTAGCTGTAATACAGTTACAAACACCGACTATGAGAATGATGTAATCCGGAATTTCAACGAGGAAATACAGGCCCACGACCGGCGATATAAAGCCGCACTTCCTTCGGCGTCTCTGAGATCGACTTTGGCAAATAACCGAGCAGCTACTGTGCGACGACTTCAGATTCCGGCACGGCATATTCCTAGAAAGCCAGAGCTAAAACGACACGACAAGGCGATTAGACAGTACCGATCTGATGGACGCGCCGGAAAATTTCCTATGGAGGACGAGGACCCATCCATCGACGACAAGCGTACTGTGAAGATGCGAACACGTCTTGAGAACGCTCATCTCATGCGCGGCAAGAAAACAGCGGTCCTACTGCCGAACCGGTAACTCACCGCATTGTTGTGCCTGCTCACCGAGAAGACAAGTAGAAGACGAGGAATGACAATCATCATTAACATAAGATCATATCTGTGTTCGAATAAAGAAGACGTCATCGGGGGCTTCATCATGGGGACGGCGGCTTGTCCTTTTCTATACATTTTGGTGCCGTGAAACCCGGGAGAAAGGACCTTTAGAGGTGAGACAGAGCGGTGTTCACGACTTCCCGACCGCATCTGTAGCCTGGAGGACTTTTGCGACGCCACCGTTGGGTGAAACTCATGTGCGAGGCCTAACCCTACCCGTGACCCAGATCGGAGAGCATGACATCTCGACGATGCCCGTAACTTCGTCGTGCGAAACTTGTGTCGCGGATCCCGCGCTGACGCCGACTTTGCCTCGCGACGCTGCCGGCCAGTGAATTTAACGTTTCCGACACTGGACCAGATCATGGAGGCCCTGATCGAAAGGCGGAGTCAAGTACGCAAGGCCGTGACGCAATCCATCGCTAGCATCGAGAGGCTACTGCATCTGGAGTGCCCACCTATCAGTGAGTTGCGAAATATTCATCAAGTTTTGACAGAACTGTTCCAGCTTCTCAAGGGAATGGATGAAGAAATAGGAGACATGGTTGACATCGATCACATAGAAGCAGAGATGGAGGAAGCCGAAGTTTACGTGCATAAGATTATTCTAGCAAAGGTCAAAGCTGAGTATAAGATTGAAGACGTATTAAAGGCTCGGCAGGCTCAATTGGAGACACTTAGACAACGAATCAAGCAAGAAGTAGAAGCGAAAATACTGTCTTCGTCTGTGGCACCATCATCTAGCCAATGCTTCGTCAACATCAATCTTGCCGCACAGGAGCTAAACGATTCGACTTCACGACAAATAGTGCGACCTACTGTGAGCAGACAGACTAGCTTTCCCAAAGCAGAGAATACGATCTCGAGCATCAGCACCGAAGAACAACCTCAAAGTCTAAGGATACCTTCCGCGACGTTAGAATTTTCGTCAACGTACTGTACGCGCGAAGCCAGTGACAAGACAGCGGCTGCAACTGAGGTGAAGCTGGAGGAAGATACTTGTAGGAAAAACAAGCAGGATGCATTTGGAAGTCCAAGAGGCGATCCTCAACATCTTGACGATGAGTGGAAACCGAAGACGACAGATTGGGATTTTATGCAGCCCTCACTTTCGCGCATACATGTGCCCGGAGGAAAGAAATCAAAGCCAATTCATCCGGTGAAAAGAAATGAAAGAATGCGAGGAAAGACCATGACGACACAAAAGCAACCCTTTTGTACTGCTCAAAGCTTCTGCCATTCGAGAAAGCTGCAGAAATCAATATTGAAGACAATGTGTATAGTACAGTTTATTTCCGCGAAGTTCCGAAATGCCCGGACATCGTCACAGCAGCGAATGAGACAGCCCAGGCCAAGGCGGAGGCAGAAGGCAGATGCTCACGAGGTAAACGCAGCCAAGACGAGAATGCCAAGGAAAAGTTTCCCCAGAAAATGCTGCATGAGATCTTAGTGGAAGAGCCTTCAGTCTGAATTTTCATCCTTAGGAAGACTTCTCAGCGACAGCTGAAGCTCAGCAAGGTCAACGCGTTCAAAAGCACGAGCGTGGCACAAGCGTCGCAAACATCGCTGGAAGACCAGGCGCATGAAGAAACCCGGATGACCCCACCAGGACTGACTTGGAATTATTAGGAATATTGACGAACAATTAATAATCGGGATCTGTGGGTTAGTGTCCTCAGCATCATGCACCACTGTGGGGGGCGCGGAGGATGTTAGAAATTAAGTAGAAGACGAGGAATGGCAATCATCATTAACATAATATCAGATGAGTGTGTTCGAATAAAGAAGAGGTCGTCGGGGCTTCATCATGGGGACGGCGGCTTGTCCTTTACCCAACACCTGCATAGGGTCAGTTTGCAAAGCAGTTTCAAGCACCGGCGTTGCTCAGTGGTAGGTTGCTGGGCTGCCAGGCAGAGGGCCCGGGTTCGATTCTCATTCTGTCACAGGTAAATTTTATTTATTTAGTTTTTAAAGACGATAGTCTTTCTTGGGATGCTTTCAACGCAGAAACTTTGGTCTGTCTGTGTGTCTGTCTGTCCCTCGATTCAGCCACTAGGCCAAAGTTTAACTCCTTACTCAACGCCCAGCCATCTTGCACAAGCGGCTGCGTGTATACTTGTGAACATTGTCGATCAAAAAACAAATGTAACGTATATCTGAGGCGCAACATCAATGCGTATTACATGATGTGTTCCTTTAATAGAAAATCTCTAGATCCATAATTATAAAAAACTCTAGTGTTTCTTAGGCTGCGCTGAAATTGCGACGCGATGCACGAAAAAGCCTTGCAGTGGCCCTGGATTCTGCACAAGCTCACGACGTTTCCCGATGCTACTGCCAGATGGCGCCCATATGTCATGCAGCGCCTCCTCTATTTTATCAATGCCAGCCAGATTCAACATAGATGAGGCGCTGTCTGAGACAATTGTAGTACGGCCGGCACAAGACTATCGTCTTTCGACGACATTCGCAGCGAAGCACGCGGCCAATTTTTTTTTTTTTCATATTTCGCGCGATAGTTGTTAGACACCGGCGGCGGCGGACAACTACGGCGCAAAAAGGGCCCTTGTGATCTCATACCAGCTTTCGCTGTAAAATATGGCTACGTGCACTTACCATTGGTATTGCATCAAAATGCATAACCAGTGACTTAAATATTCCAAACATCTTTCTGCGCGCTTGCGCTAAGAAATTTTTGAGCAATATCTCTTTGAATATTGGAAAGCATAAAGAACTATTGTATGAATTTCCTGAGATCTGTTTAGCTCACCGAACGAAGGTCACACCAGGACGGCTACAAGTAGGCAAGAGTCTTCATATTGCATGAGAGCTTTAAAAAATGCAATATATGGCATCACTAGGTTACCTTTCTTGTTGGCAAGATCCATTCCATCGAATGGAGCTTGTCCCAGGGCATAACGGATATTGTTGAATGTTCCTTTTAGCTCGAGGGATTGCCTGTGTAGAAATCACACTCTTAGTATGCCGATTTAATGCGTTGTTTAATTGACACTTACTTTTCAGGCGGCGAAGTAAATTGTCTATGGAATTCAGTATGTCGACTGTCTGTTGTTCTCACTTGGTCACGTTTGCACGCACTTTGACCAATTGTAGTATTTAATGTCGATATTATTGCACCCTTCGAGTAAAACTTGAAGAAAAGATGTGTCTCGTGTTAACTTATCAGTTCGTAGAAAGGCAAGGAAAAACATTTAAGACAACCTAGGATTGAGAACAAGCTCTATGCATGTTTGAAATGGCAGTGCAAAAACGAGTACACAGATGCATAAACGATCAAAGAGATCACAGATGCATAAACAATTCCGACTTGCCGAAATGTCAATTCTTCTGCAGAACCACGTTATTGGCATTCCATGTTATTGTCACCCCCTTCAGGCAGAAGTTCACTGTGGTAAGTATAGACATGCGCACGAGGGAGGCAGCGGGGGCGACCCCCCCCCTCCCCAATAATCTGAGAGCGCAAAGTCTGCCCCATAGCTTCACTCAGTTGGACATGTCCCGTCATTGCTTAAATAGCAGGTCTATGGCCACGCAAGTTTTACTTCCTATTCTTACTCCCGAAAATTTGAAATGACATTTTCTATTTGTCATGCAGGAGCAAAGGCAGGATATTGTAAGAAGCATGTCATCACTCCATTTTCAATTAGTGACGTATTGTTAAGCATGCTGTCTTTTCGACTAGATCAACCAGCGGGGCGGGGGGGAGGGTCAGAGATAAAGCTTCCCCCCCCCCCCCCCCATACCTCTGATGTGAAACCCTGCACACGAACTGAATCCTAGTCGCTAAGCGCCAAGTGGACTAGAAAGTTTTTATCGTGCGTTTACTAGAATTGCACTGAACTGCTAACGAAAACGCGCTACGGTACATATGCGCGCTCCCATTCCTGCTTTAGTCCCTCTTCTGCTTGGGCCATGTGGCTTTCATATTTCTCTCCAAAAAAAACACAAACGCAGCTGCCCCTCCCCACCTTTTCATTACATAAATTGGTTCTCCCTAGCCCAGTTCTGCTCCAATTATGTATAAAATAAGTAGGCTCTTTTGATGGCTAGTACGTCAAGCCCCCATAAAAATAAGAAATTTGGCTTGATGACGCATCTATCTTGCTATGTAGCATAGACTTAAAAAAAATTTCTTCATCTCCCGCTAAAGGGAACCATGTGTGGATGCGAAGCAGCGGCGAGATAATTAGCTTGAGCGGGAGGAACGTCGCCGCTCTCATTTCACGGCAGTGGTCTGGGCGCTCATCACGGCGCTGCACAGGAGAGAGAATTAGGCGCGCGCGCTCCCTCATTTTCATACCGCGGAACTACCGTGTTGCCCCCAGCGGAGTATGCAGCTGTCACACCACCGGTCGTGCGCGCCGCTCCGTAGAGGATTCCTAGAGGAAAGGACGGGGGGGGGGGGGGGGACCGTAGGAGAGGAGAGAGAGGGGCAGGGGACGTGCATGCGCTGTGGGGGGTGTGGGACGCGGGAGCCGCTCCGTAGAGTAGAGTATTCCTAGAGTAGAGGAAGGGGGGTGAGCGTACGAGAGCATAGGGGAGGGGACGCGAATGCGCTGTGGGGGGCGTGGGACGCGGGGGGCCGCTCCGTAGAGTAGAGGATTCCTAGAGGAGAGAAAGGGGGGTGAGCGTAGGAGAGAGGGGGGAGGCGACGCGTATGCGCTGTGGTGGTGTGGGACGCGGCAAGCAGGGACGGACGAAGCCCCCCTCCAAACACATGCAAGCAATATTAAGGAATGGGGTCAACCTGGGCGACAGACACCACCTGCCTAGCCATTGCTAAGCAGCCTCTTTGTGCTCTCGGCCATCACTCAAGGAATGGGGTCAACCTGGGCGACAGACACTACCTGCCTAGCTATTGCTAAGGAGCCTCTCTGTGCTCTCGGCCATGACTCTGATGAGTGTGATAGGGTTGACGGCCTTCATATTACTACAGTGTTCTGGTTCGCATAATGGGTGCTTCCCTACTTCACGAAAGTGGCCGGACGCGGGACGCGGGACGGACATAGCCCCGAGCATAAGATCCTTCGCATCTAAAAGTGCCATATGATACGTACGCACAACAGTCCGAAGTGTTGCAGACCAATGACTCGACCATAAGGCCACAACTGGCTCTTGCGCCAATAATAATGATACATCATCATCACCTTCTTCATCGTGCTCTTTGCTTTACTATGTGTACTGTTCCTTATATCGCCGTAGCATGAGATTGTTGCTTAACGAAGCGCAGCTTACATTAATTTCTGCAGCTAAGGCTCCCATGTGTAATACGGGTGCACCACAAAAGCACACACGCACGCGCAGCTTACATAAAGCCGTAATGTTTCAATGCTGAAACATAGGGTAGCCTTACCACTGTCGTCGTACTAGTCCTCGCTACAGGGATGGTACGGGGCCGTCAGAGCAAAAACAGGAACGTGCGACTGCTATGATGACCACGAATGTTAGTGGACTCCTCTGCCTGAAAAATTTCCAGCGCGATTGAAATTCAACGATGCTAGTCGGCGCGATATTTCAGACTACCAACAAAGTGGATGTCGGAACTGGACACCCTACAGTTTTTCAACCGCATGTTCTGATAACTCACGGACTCAGGGTGCGGCGTCGTACCCGAAAAACTTGGCACCGGTGAGCGTATAAAAATGCGGTCTTGAAAGGGGGGGCCGGTCACAAGCGTATTTCTATGCACCGTTCTTCAACAAGTGACGCCCTCTCTATTGTGGGTCTTTCGGCTATTAGCCATTTACAATAAGGTAATCTGTTTGTTTTATTGAGCTGATTTCTCTTTTCCCGTTGTAATATTTCATTGTAGCTCGTATATGAATGAATGACTGTCAATGATGCCTGTAGAAACTGTAGCACTGTTGACAACGGGGATGCAGGTCAAACTCCAGGCATGGATGAAGGAAACTGGAGGAGGCATCGCGCAATGAAAAAAAAAAAGAGAAAGAATTAGTTAAAGAAAGAAAGAGACAAAGAACGAAAGAAAGAAGCACAGAAAGAAAGATAACGTACGCATACACCAAGCGTCGCTTGGCCCCGTTTCCCTGATAGGGGATATTTTTGCATGCGCTGTCCTACAATTGGTAACAAAACTTACAAGGTTTAATATATTAAAGCATCCATTAAATAGTATTACTGCCGCAGCCTAAACTGCGTCTAAATATCTAAAACCACACTGAGACAGCATCTGTGATTTTGTGCACTCGGCGTTTTCATAGATTATCAACATAATGCGCCACAGAATATACAGAGCGGTCGCTATACATTTGAAGGTACCTCCTGCAGGTCGATTACTGTTTTCAATTTATTGTTGATTGTTCATTACCTTATATACGCTAACAATTTTAACCTCAATGAAATTCTGCACGACGCAGAGAACGTTGTACAATAACCATGCTGCTTTTGTAAACAAAATATTAGTTCCCACAATTCTGATCAATGATATTGATGTCAATGTCTTCTAAAATGACCAAATCATGGTTTAAAGTTTCCTGCAGGAAATGCGTGCTGATTTGGGAGATAAAGCACATTAGTAGCGATATAGTATCTAGTAAACATCACAGGATCTCTTAGTATGTAGCAGGAACCGAAGGAAGACCCGGCTTGCTCGTCCTCCTGTGTCGCGGTGACTTTTCGTGCCTTTTTACATGAGCAGACAAAACCAGTGAACTCGCCTAAATTTCCATCGTGACAGGTGTAATAGTACAACTAACGAGTACCATGACGTGTGCACACAACAAAAAAACACGATTTTTTCCATATATGGGTACACGTGCGATAGCGTATAGCATGATCGTTTTGAAGAGGTGAAAGGCGCTTATTTCCGCTACTTAGAAAAGAACGGTTGGCACAACGAGGACAAGGGCTTTTCACTACGTCGAGCATTTTTATTCTAAACGATGCCCTTTCTCAGGCAAAAGGACGACAGCTCGCGAGCGATGCGCCGAGGAACGTGGGAGTCTCGGCCTTCTAAGGAATAGAAAGCAGGGCGCAGTTCTTGATCTACTCGCTGTCTTGACATGAAGTCAGAATCATTGAGTGCTCTGAGAAAGCCATCAGCATCCTCTAAGTACATATCACGATGCCCTACAGGTGCTCGAGAAAGCGCGTCGGCATTTTCGTGTTTGCGCCTAGACCTATACACAATCGTGATGTCAAACTCCTGCATGCGCAAGCTCCACCAAGCGAGACGGCCAGACAGATCGCGGAGATCGGCCAGCCAGTAAAGCGAGTAGTGAGCAGTCACCACTTTGAAGGGACGGCCGTAGAGGTAGGGTCGAAACTTTGCCGTCGCCCACACGACTGCGAGGCATTCCTTCTCTGAAGTAGAGTAGTTGGCCTCGGCTCGAGAGAGTGTACGACTGGCGAAAGTTATGACATGCTCAACGCCGTTGTGCCATCGTGCGACAGTGCCGAGTTCGACGTTGCTGGCATCTGTGTGCACTTTAGTAGCAACGTCCTCATCAAAATGTGCAAGAACAGGTGCTGTTTGCATTCGTTGCCGTAACTCACCGAAAGCTGCCTTTTGCTCTGTAGTCCAGCCAAAGCGTACATCATCTCGGATGAGTCGCGTGAGCGGTTCGGCTATGATCGAGAAGTGTGCAATGAATCCACGATAATAAGCACACAGGCCGAGGGAACCTCGTACTGCTCTTTTGTCTGACGGAACAGGGAAGGCGACGACTGCTGCAGTTTTGTCTATATCGAGCCGAACTCCATCCGCACTCACGACATCGCCCAGGAATTTCAGATCTTCATTGCCGAAATGGCATCTCGGGGTTTTAGAATGATATCGACAGAACGAATAGCTTCCAGAGCCATTCTTAGGCGCTTGCAATGTTCTTCGAAACTCTCAGAGATGACCACATCATCGAGATATACAAGGCAGCTTTGCCACTTTAAGCCAGCGAGAACGGTATCCATCATTCGCTGGAATGTTGCTGGAGCAGAACAGAGGCCGAAAGGAAGAACTCGGAATCCATAAATCCCATCTGGAGTTACAAACGCTGTCTTTTCTCGGTATTCCTTATTGGCCTCTATCTGCCATTAGCCGCTCTTTAACTCGATCGATGAAAAATAGTTCGCGTGTCGCAACCTGTGGAGAGAATCATCAACCCGTGGTCAACGTCTTTATTTGTGACGCTATTGAGCTTCCTGTAATCAATACGGAATCGCAGCGTTCTGCCTTTCTTCAGTAGAAGGAGTGGCGAGAACCATGGGCTGTTGGACGGTTGAATGACACCGTCGTAGAGCATCTCCTTTACCTGCATCTCTATAGCCTCGCGTTCTTTAGCCAAAACACGGTAAAACTGTTGTTGAATTGGGGGAATATCATCCTCGGTAATTATTCAGTGCTTCTTTAGGGGCGTTTGACCAACTCTAGACCAAGAGGTGAAGCAAGATTGAAATTATTTCAAACGGGCGTGAAGTGCGGCCTTACTCTCGTCCGAAAAGTTCGGATTGACATCGATGAGGTCCAGAAACTTGTCCCCATCATCCAAATACTTGGACTCGAAGCACTCCGTGACAGCCGCTACAGGATCTCCATAGGCCATGGTGGTGCCGCGGAAAACATGCCGGTGCTTGAAGTTGAAATTCATGACAAGTATATGTAACCGTCTGTCACGAACACGCACATGGCTTCTGACTGCGCATAAACCTTGAAGCAGCAAAAGTGATACGTTGCTCTCGGCGACCGCGTCCACCGTCTCGGAGGTCTTAACAAGTGACTTCTATGAAAACAGTCGCTCGTGGAGAAAGCGTCATGCTTTGATAAGCAAAACGCAGCGCGGGTCTACATCTATCGGCGTCTCGATCTGGTGCGCGTTGCGTCGAGAATGTCACCATTCGCTCACGGAGATTTATAATCGCCCCGTTCCCTCGATGGAAGTGCATGCTGAGAATGAGACGACCAGAACAGTCGCGCAGTACGAGGCAGGCGACCAGAAATGTTGACTCACGTATATTCACTCTTGCGGTACAGCGACCCAACTTAGTAACAACGTGGCCTCCAGCCGTGCGAATACGCGTTCCATTTCAAGGTGTTATCGCTTTCCTAAGACTAGTCGTCAGTTTTCACCTAATTACAGAATAGTCTGCACTTGTGTCCATCAATGCGCTGACCTGAAGACCGTGTATAAGCACGGTAATGTCGAGCGAGGCTCGGCCACTGTGTTCATATGTAGATTCCGGCGTTTCTCTGGCACTGCACTAAAATGGGGATTTAATGTCTGCGGCGTTTCGTGCAAGCGTCGATGGGAGGTCTTTTTCACTTTGAGTCCCAGCGACTTCGCGCCTTCAGTTCTCCCGACGAGGGCTTGGGGAGCGTCTGCGTGCCGTCGCACTGAAACGTGACCCAAAGGCTGCTTATCGCCGTGGATACGGTGAAAACAATTGACACCGTGAGAAAGGCAGACGTTGCTGCGTGAGGTAATCGTCAATTTCCCTTAGCCTCTGACCAACTTGGGGTCGAGGCGAATCAATGGAGAAACCGCGCATTCCAAGTTGCCGGTACGGGCATTCGCGGTAGATGTGATGGGCCTCACCGCAGTGGTAGCAGTGGGGTCTTCTATCCGACGTATGCCAGATACCAGACTTCCGCGTTGGTGCACGGCGACCGTCGAAGTCCAAACTAGCGTGCGCTGATTGATTTGAAACTGGCGGCATCGTCTGGATTGGGACTGCAGGGCTAGAGATCGGCATGGAAGTGCGCAAGGCTTCGGCATACGTACGGCTCCCAATATCAGTGGACACATGAGCCGGTTCCACATTGGTAGATATAGGCTGATAGCGACTGTTGTGCAGCACCTGTTGGACCTCGTCCCGGATAACTTCTGGTGATGGAGCCGACCTCTGGTTGGCTCCATTACCAGTGTTATCCGGGACGACGGAGCGAACGATCTCGCGAATCCATTCAACTCTGTTACTCCCTTAGGTGGCGAAAAATTCGGGACATGATGCGGCACTCCATTGCCGGTCGAATAGGGGAGACCGTTGATAAAGTACCTTCTCCATCATTGCCCCTTCAGTCAGAAACCCGGCTACACCCCTTGGAGGACTCTGCACCAGACCAGCAAAAAGCTGCTCGTTCACACCTCGCATCAAATAGCGCAGCTTTTTTTTGAAGACTATAGTCTTTCTTGGGAACTTCAACGCAGAGATTTTGGTCTGTCTGTCTGTCTGTCTGCCAAACGATTCAGCCACCCGGCCAAAGTTTAATAACTTGCTGAACGCCCGGCCATCTTGAACTGGTGTTTGCGGTCATACTTGTGAACATTTTTGATCAAAAAGCAAATAATGCGCATATCTGAGGCGCAATATCAATACATAAGTTTTAGGTGGTGTATTTCTTTACTAGAAATACATAGATACGTAATTACAAAGACCCTAGTGTTTCTTAGGCTGCGCTGAAAATGCGACGCTACGCCTGAACTGCGACGCTATGAACGAAAGAGCCCTCTGCCTTCGATATGGTGCGGCCGCTGGCAGTGGCCCTGGGGTCTGCACAAACTCATGTTTTCGACGCCACTGCCAGATGGTGTCCATATCTCACGCAGCGCCTCCTCTATTTTATCAATGCCAGCCAGATGCGGCCGATTCAACATAGAGTAGGCGCTGTCTGAGGCAAGGCAAAACATAGTAGTACGGCCAGCAGAAGACTATCATCTTTCGATGACATTTGCAGCGAAGCACGTAGATAGATACGCGGCCAATTTTTCTTGTGGCATCGCGGGGCCCGCTGAGTTGAAAAGCCGCGTTATGTGCTCCACGTACATGCTGACGGTCTCATTAGGCATCTGAATGCCTGAGTGCAGTGCACGTTCAGCACGTTCACGGCGGTCGGGGCTCGTGTAGGTCTCCAAGGGGCAATGCTGGAACTCGCGCCAGGTTGTCATGACACCATCTCTGTTCAGGAACCACGTTCCACCGCCGTCCTTTAAATAGGCGTAGACGTTGCGGAGTTTGGCGGCGTCATCTCAGTAATTGATCGCTGCGAGACGTTCGAACTCATTCAGTCAGTCGTCCACATTTTCAAACAGCTCTCCGTGAAAGCATCTGCGCATCAGCGGGTTCTAGACGGCGCAATAGATCGGCGTAGAAGATGTAGGAGCTTACATTGCGATTGAAGCGAGGTCATAGTCGCTGTGCCGGTAGGCTGGTCCGGTGTCTCTGGTGGTAGCCCTCGTTGGCGGCGGCTTGCTCTGTGAACTGGAGTGTTCACGGGCACAGGGCTTGTGTTCCGGCTACTGGGCGGGGTCTTGTACGTGGGGTGAGTCGTGAGTCGTAGTACCCCGCTCCTACACCAATCTTGTGACGCTTAGGACAACCTTGCGTCGTACTCCTCGTTGACCAAAGCCAAGAAGCGGCTCAGTCCGAACTTCCTTGCCCCTCTTTCACGTGTGTTTCTCACACATGAAACCATGCGGCAATATTTACGTCCCGAAGCTTCGAGAGCAATGTATTGGGCGGTATTTTGTAATGTTCCCAAGATTCATTCTCTAATCTTCGGAGACAAAGCTGAGTAGTTATGGCTACAAGTACAGCTAATCTCAATAATCAAGACAGAACATACGATGCTTTGTTCCCAGTGTGAGATGAGACGAAGCGATAGCCGATTTCACAATTTATTTATTGGTGTGAAGACAGTGGGCGAGTAGCAAGCGTGAGCTCGGATCGAAGTGGGCGGTCGCGTCTGCATGGGTGCTGCCATGTTGGCTTCTAACCCCAGCTACGGGTGGTTGTTAATACAATGTCTGAATGCATACTCAATAAATGCGAAGTAGAATAAAGATATCGCTTATTGATGAAACGCAGTACGTACCAAAAAATGCAAATGTCCCAACGTTACCAATTTTGAAGCGATTACAAACAGATCAAAGTTTTGCTGAGTAAGTATGCAACTTGCTTACAACCAGCTGCAACCAGCTTACCACCTTGTGTGGTACGGCCACGGCTGCTTCGTTGACCGCATGCGTTGGCCGGGGCAACTTGCTGGGGGAAGGCCAGTTACGATCACGCGATCTAACATGGCAGCGCCCGTGAGCGCTACGGCAAGTCGTCTATTCTGCCGTTATGGTCGTCATACGATTGTAGTGTTATAAAACAATTATAATAATAATATCTGGGATTTTACGTGCCAAAACCGCGATATGATTATGAGAGACGCCGTAGTGGAGGGCTCCGGAAAGTTTGACCATCTGGTGTTCTTTAACGTGCACCGACATCGCACAGTACACGGGCCACTACCATTACGCCTCCATCTAATAGCGACCGTCGAGGCTTGGACCGAACCCGCGACCTTCGGGTCAGCAGCCGAGCACCGTAACAGCTACACCACAGCGGCGGACATAGTAAAGCAATTTCTTTGCATAAGTTTACAGGAGTCACTTTACTCTTTATCGGTGCAATGTTCCTTTCAAGCTGCAATATTACTATCACATCAAGTCACATTCACGTGTTTTTATATATCTGACCAGTGCCTTCAATTCATAGAAGGTGTACGAAGTGATCAATTGGTGTCAAAGATGATGCGCAGATTTCAGTGCAGGGGTCTATCCACTTCAAATTGTTATTTATAATCTAATGACTCTACTGGCCCAAACCTATGCTGAAGCAAGGTTGTGTCTGAGAAATATTCTCTTCTCTCAAAAATATTGACTGTCCGAGCATCAAATCGACTTTGAACAATGGTTTGCCAATAAAGAAAAACGTAATGGGTTTCAATCACTGTTTTACATTGGCAATTTACACACATAGTGATTAACACGTGCCTTGTCCGTTTTGTTAAAGACCTAGTGGCCTTCATGAAAGGTTCTATTGGTTTTGCGCACTAGAACATAGTCTCTTGGTTGTATGTCTGGTATGTCGCTGCTCTTTGTGCTGTTGAAGTTCGTCTTCATCCATTTTTGAAGGCTTCTTTCTGTGTCGCAGTTTCTTTCCCCCGGAAAGCGCCACATTTTGAAGAGCAGAAATTTTCATTCTTCCAAATACTTTTTTTAATCAAAGCAAACCCTTCCTAAAGTATGAAGCCCTCTTAATAGGTTCTATTCTCGCACATTTGTTGTGAAACATAAGCGTTCATAGCTTGTGTATTTTGTTGTATTTAGAAAATTTTTATAATTACTTGATCAAACTAATGATCTGTCTTTTTTTCCGATTTATGCGTACCATTATGTATTATGCAGCATCCAATATATTTTAGATTTTCCTTGAAAACGAACCAAAACAGCCAGTGGTACATGCTGTGCAAGCATAGCGTTTTACATACACGCATACACGATCTAGAATATATCCATTTACATGCATCTTCGATCCACAATGCATAGCCCAAGTGTGATATGACGCGGCTTGAAGCCTCAGATGAGCACACAAGACTTGCGCATGGATCGCTGTAGTTCCTAGTTGTAATTCCGTGTTTACGGTGTGTTTTCAAACGAGCCCTCGTTATATAACACGACCCTCTCAAAAACAAAACGATGCTACGTTCGTGCAAAGAGAAGGGCCGCTATAGGACACACCAAATTAATGATACTCGCAGGGCTACAAAATCGATCATTCCTTGACGACCACGTTAGTTGGAACTATTCACCCCGTACATTTAAGGGACCTCCCATTTGCGTCAGGCCGCTCAAAACTCGTCAATCGCGCTATTGCTAAAAGCACTCTAAACAACAACCTCAACCAGTCATGCCACCACTACGTGCAGTTGAGCTTCAGGGGAGAATTGACCAGACTGCGCACCGCTGGTTACACTGAGGAAGTACTGCATGACCTGGCATACAGGCTGCTCTCACAGCTTCACGGAGAGACCAGCAACAATGAAGGCCCAGAAAGCGATTCCACTAAGAGCGTCACACCGTACATTCACGGTATATCGCGTAATATCTTGAAAATTGTCCAGAAATCTGGAGTGGAAGTACTTTTCAGCGTCACCAATTAGCTGGGAAGACTTCGTAGACCCGTCAACTGGGAAGGGCCCAAGAAGACGTCGCGTACAACTAAACATACAAGACCGTTTGTAGGATGCACGGACAACGTCGTTTATGAGGTTCCGCTCTAATTCAGGAAAACGTAGGTTGGGCGAACCGGTCACTGTCTAAATCAACGACTAAGCGAACATCACAGAAAACATAGTCTGAAACGAGCCAGCAACATGGCACTTCAATGCAGCACGTGCGGGTGCACACCACAGTTTGTAAACTGCAAGGTGATAGAAAAGTACACGAGCATCTACAGCCGACTGATAGCCGATGCTTTTGCTATCAATCAAAGAGGCGACACCCGCGTAAGCGAGCCATCTGTAACGCTGAGCCAAGAAGAGGTTAACTATCTCGCATGCGCCTAATGCATTCGCAGGATTGTAATATTTGCGACTGAGAGCTTCTGTCCATTGATCATGACTAAAAGCTTGAAGTTCGCCCTGCCGTGCTTTCCCGCCTGTTTGCCTTCATATTGCGTTGAAGCAATCAAAAACTTTACTTGTTAGTCAGTGCTCCTCCTGTGAGTTTATTCGCTTGTATTACGTCTTCGTCGCGCTGTTTTTTTACTTTTTTATAAATGTGTGGCCAAGTAATCCAGGGAACCAAAATTCTGGAATCTATGGCTTATGCACATATTTGACAGTGAATGCTCCACTGCCAAATATATTTCTAAATATCATTGTATCAATTATAAGGGAGGAGCCAACTCAGTATATCATACTTCAATAGACCAGTGACCCTTCGCCTGCGTTCTTTAAACCAGTTCGGTACCAGTTTTATATTACTGAGTACTACTTCGGAGGAATTTGATGTGAAAAATTTGCAGCCACCTGAATCCTGAAAGCTGTATTTAGTGCAGACACTGTAGCAACTACAAGAAAAACTTACCGCTGCGATGTTCTCCATATGATTTTCTCGTCTACTAGATGACCCACCGCAATGCGCCAGTTTTATAAGTACAGCAAACAAAAGCGCATCACGAAGACGCATATAAGACATCATTTTGCTTTCAAAATGCACACAACCTGTTAGACCTGGACAAAGCTGCAACTACTCGAAATCGAAGCGTTTTTATACTACTAAAGAACAAAAGTTCACACACTACGAAAGAACGAATGATTATATACTTCTAAGCAACAAACGAAGCACAATGAAGGGTTTGTTTTTTCTTTGTTTGACACCATCCGCGTTGCTTTTCATAAAGATTACATACTAAAAACCCAGCTTCTTTCTAGAAAAAAAGCACTTGCGTAGTTTATAACAAACAAAGAAGTGACTCACTGCCGCTTATGGTCGCGAAAGTAAAGCGCGTTAAAGCAGGAAATAGATAAAGGTCCTCGTCCGATGGCCCCGCAGGCGCCTATAAAGAGCGAAAGCCTAGGATAAATCATGCGCACATTGACGATATGGTTTCTCCTTCTGAACCTTCATTGTTAAGAGCATTGTCATCACTGGGTAGTTGTGCGGAAATCATTCGCGGTGTGGTTTCAGCCAATGTGCCGTCTGACACCGAAAATTTGCAAAATGTTAAAATTCATGAATCGATGGTATTCACACCATAACGAAACGGCTCGAATTCGACCACACAATATTCCTTTGCGAAATGTGGTCACCTCTGAAGAGATGAGGACTACGACAATTTATATATGGCTATCTGACATGCAAGAAAATTGCAATAAAACAGTGTCTAAGCCAGTAAGATATGCCAGCTAGGGTTCTTAATACTTAGAATTCTGAACAGCTGAGGTAAGGTCCATGTCGCCCTATTGGAAAACCCAGTGGCGCTGTCCCAGTGCCATACCTGATTATTGGACCAGTGTGGCGCTGGATACTGGGACGCTAGACGCTGGCGCGCTGCACACTGGATGCTGGCACGCTGCTTACTGGGGCACCCGTTATGGGCCGAAATCGGGCTTTTAAATAGATCTTAAAAATTTTGTTATGCCCACATCGTAATTAAGGCTGAAACACGAGCACTGCGACAAAGAAAAAAAAACAAATATCTAATAAAAATTAAGTGCGCAGGAGTCTAACCCACCACCTCGGCGCCCAACACATCTTGAGTCGCACACGTTAGCCGATACGCCACACTTGAAAAACGACACGCAGTGGATTTTTTTTCTGCATGTTATTGTCACGTGGTCGTGACGTCGACGAAAGCAACAGTCGGCGTGTCAAAGAAGAAACTGTTTATTTGGCCGAACTTGTGGCCGTGAAACGTAAAGTCAGATACACACTGGCACAGATAGCGGCGAACGGAGCGTCGGCCGTGGATCAATTGATCATCGTTGGAGCGCGCCGGCATTCATACATCACGCGTCGAACATTCTTGCCTTATCAATGGTCGTCGCGCAAGCTCTGTAATAATCTTGAGTGTTCGCGTGCTGTGCGCAGCGTTAAGAAAACGATCTACTACAAACGTGAAGCTTCTCGAACACTGAGGCGCGATCTGCGCCGAGCATTGCTCACAGTCTTTGTGAGTTTAAACAGATCACAACAAAATAACACGCGTGGCATTATAATTAATTCCCGTATCCAATATTTTTACTTTCTCGCTTAGAAATGCACATTTTTGTCTCTTTGTGTTCGCGCCAATCTAACAGGAGATTGTTTGTTTGTCATCGGCCGCCTTGGACCAGAACGTCTATCTGGCACGTTTTGCCGCGACACTTATCTGCGTAGTTTTCGTCACCCGTATGCAAATATTTTATGTGCTCCGTGTTTCCGTTCCGCGTACTACCGCCGCAGTAGTTCACTCTAGCCGAAACTTCCATTAGGCTTAGGGCCTTACTTCGTGAGCCACGGTCGCTGTGAAGATCGTGGATATTCAATTACCAAGACATTAAAAACCGTTAAAAATGTAGTATCGGTCATTACTGACCGAAGCGAGGTCCTATTTCCACTTTCGACTACATAAATCACAAGCTAAAAATGCCGATATTAGGTGTTGCAGTGGCTAACTACTGCCGGTGACGTGCGGCTTTCTGCGGTACGAGCCGGAACGACTGACTGCTAGAGTAGGTTGATCTTGTTTGTCAGAATAATACTACTGTCATACCGTGTTGTGAATGATCAGTTCTTTCGATGCGGTTTATAAACTACATTAGCGACACTCGATCACACTTCAGGGAAAGCGCAGGCGCGTGCAGTACTGTACAGCGTTTCCAGTGTAACCCGGCGAGCTGAAACGCACTGGCACACACTGGAAACGCTGTTTTTTTTTTTCGATAGAACGTAGACACAAGACTCGGTGCGCACACGAATGATGTAAATTGAAATTCCGAATTTCGCAGAGGTGGTGATTAAGGAAACATAAACTCCGAAAAACACCCTTCGGAGTTAACTCCGAAATCACGAAATCACGAATAAACTCCCAAATCATGGCACCTTAAGCAAAGCATAGCAAGAGTGGGAAAATGATGGTGAGGAGGAATGGTGTCAGGGTTAGGAGGAGAGAAAAAAGGAGAGAGGGCAATATAGAAATACTTTGAGAAACAAATCAAGATGAAAAGAAAGAAAACAAAGAAGAAGAAAGAACTCAATATGCATTGGCCAGGTGCTGGCGCTTCCTTGCCAGCTCTGCTGAAGCCGGCTTTAATTTTTCACTATTTAAAGCTTCCACGTGACGTCATGAACACACAACATGGCTCCTGTATGGTGAATTAGATGACGTCAAAGCAGCATAATCACATGGCGATTAACCATCGTCAGTCCGCCTCGGGGGAACAGTGGCTACGGTGCTCGGCTGCTGACCCGAAGGTCGCGGGTTCGATCCCGGCCGCGGCGGTCGCATTTCGATGGAGGCGAAATGGTAGAGGCCCGTGTACTGTGCGATGTCAGTGCACGTTAAAGAACACCAGATAGTTGAAATTTCCGGAGCCTTCCACTACGGCGTCTCTCATAATCATATGGTGGTTTTGGGACGTAAAACCCCAGATATTATTAATTAACCATCGTCAGTGTGACAAGGATGTAGCTGGAATGTCATTGGTTCTCTCTGCGTGAATAACGCAGGAACCATCATGCGCGATTCACTGATAACAATAACGTGGCATCGCAAAGTTCGCGTCCCACCATGTCGGGGCTCCAACGTGGCTGTGTAAGTGACGTAAGTGAGAGCCGTCTATTAAAGACCAAATATGTCTCCCTAGATACATGGCTACATTGGACTAATTGTGATCTTTGTGCGTTTTCCCGTAGAAACATCTGTATAGCGAGACTAGCAGCACTTCACGGTCTCACATATGGCAGCGCACTGGTAAATAACTGAACGCAAGCACCACCTTCCCAAACGCGCGCTGCTTGTCCGCTGCCAACGCACGAATATTTCTCACATGCAGCGTACAGCAGACAAGTTGCCAGCGCAGAATTATTCGTTTTCCCCTCTTTATGGCCTCGAGATTGGTTACAACGTTGCATATACCACTTCTCAAAAATATTTGTTGGTCTCAAATCATTTATATCGTGTCTGTGAAAAAAAAAGTCTAATATTGATCATTTATTTCTTCCGGCATAAATTTGTTTAAAGCTGAATGCCATTACTGTAAATATTGAACTGCGCGCTCAGAATATTTTTTCTGATGAAACCAGACAGCCATTCTGAAACAATGAAGGTAAATAAAATGTACAGGGTACATCGCAACTTGAGCATTTATCTTGTTGCGTTTTTTAAAACATAATGGCTGCAGTTGCCTTGGTCGTTTTTATTACCATGTACAGCCTGTTTCACACTTATGGGAAATCGCGGAGTGCACGGCACGCGATGCGGCCAGCGCTGCAGTCGCGTGCCGCCGTAGCAGACGGCGCGGTTCAACATTACGCCCCTCAAGTGTCTGCACGCGTGAGTGTGAAGCAGACTGTACACCTATTCCCAATGGCATTATTTTTGAGCTTTTCCGATAAACACATATTGCTGCTCCTATTGGATGCAGCAACGCTCTAGAACTACCAGTGCATGCCGGTTTCAACGTTGCGTTGTTGACATCTGTAAATTATGAAGGAGCATTCGATACTGATAGTAGAGAGAAACAATCATAATTTAACAGCGAAAAGAATGCTTAGCTTTCACCTCACGAATACGGCAGCGTCCTTGCTCTAGTAGCCCAAAATGTGACTCAGGCGCAGAAATTAGCCATATACACAGGAAAGCCGCGAAAATGCATTTCATTCCCGATACGTATTTCTCACACATATTCATGGACAAATGCAGAAAACAGCGACAGGGGGGGACTTTGTCCCTGTTTCTGACAGAGACAAAGGGGACAAACAGGGACTTTGTCCCTGTCACACAAACAGGGACAAAGGCAGAAAAAAAAACGAAAATACAGGCCCGCCTTTGTCTTCCTTGGTCCCGTTTCTTAGTGCACGCAATGTTTCGCATTAAGAATAACGAATATCAACTATAGCCCTAATGGGTGTTTTGCTACACTGCATTTCTTGAAGGGTGTTATAACAGTTGGATTGCTTTGCATCTGAGCTTACTGTGACCACATGTGTCAGAAATAGTTGGTCAACTATGCCAGCTGATAATTCGAATTCGCTGACTGAAGGGCCGTTAAAGATTAGAAGGATTGATATTAAAAGATCGGTATGCTTCGGTGCTACGAATGAGTTCATTTATGTTTACACACACTATGCTGTCAATGTTTATTGCTCGTTTATTGCTCTATTACGCCGAACAGAAGTCTCCCACCGGCACAACACGGGAGGTCAAGATAATGTGCCTATATATATCCGATGGCTGGTATTCGGCTGTATAGCGTGGGTGGTCGGTGTTTGTGGTGTTTTACTGTGAGATGGTGTAGTCTGTATATATATATATATATATATATATATATATATATATATATATATATATATATATATATATATATAAATGAAGGAGGGAATTGTAAACTTAAGGGCTCGTTTGCTTTGTTAAACATAGTATTAATGAGAACTAACAGACAAAGATGCCAAGGAAAGTATAGGGGAAGCTATTAGAAGTAATTGTAATGTAAATGTGAAGAAATGAAAGTGGACGAAAAGATAACTTGCCACCGGCAGGATCCGAACCTGCGACCTTCGAATAACGCGTCCGATGCTCTACCACTGAGCTACGGTGGCGGTCATCTCCCCGTCCACTTTTTATGGGGTATATATGTGTACTTAAACGTGGGAGCGTCAGTCAGCGCCGCCTGTTGCCATTACGGCGAGTGTGGAACACTCTTTTTTGCCTGTAGGCGTCACGTAGTACGTTATCTTATTACGAGAGGGCAGCTGACTAGTAATCCCTCGCATACCACCTGAAGGCATTTCTTCACATTTACATTACAATTACTTCTAATAGCTTCCCCTATACTTTCCTTGGCATCTTTGTCTGTTAGTTCTCATTAATACTATATATATATATATATATATATATATATATATATATATATATATATATATATATATATATATATATATGTGTGTGTGTGTGTGTGTGTCTGTGCGCGTGCCCCAAGTACTGCGGCCTTCAGTGCTGATTAAGTTGGAATTACCATCTATACCGACTAGTGAAAGGTCGCCATTTTTGTTTTCGATTCGTCCAGATGGTTCAACTGTTAGTCCCCCCTGGTTCATTCTACGAGGACCAAATTTTAAAGTGCAGTAAGTGCTAGGGGGTACAGTTGAACCTGTGTACCTACTCCCGCAGTTGATCCAAAAATGGTTCCAAATCTATGGCAGCCCATTTAGTCCCCTGAAGGACCAATACCATACCCCATTTTGGTCATTTCAGGCTTAGAGTGCAGGCATGCGTAAGCATTAGAAACTATGGAGACTGACTACAAAACCAGTAGAGCTGCAGATTCTGAGAAACACATCGCTGAGCTACCACAACACTAAATGTCTCTTAGGAAATGGCGTCTTTCTTACGATAATGCTGGAGAAACCCACGTCGATACAATCATTCACGATCGCACATGTTTTGAATCAGATGACGTCAGACCTGTAGATTCAAAAGCGCCAGACAAATATACTCATCGAGCTGCGAGGCAGCACTACGTTACCCCCCATCAGCATTTGACGTAGCTTGTTGCCTTCAGAACATGAATGGATTTGCTTTATTGGCCATTGCCTGCTCAGGTTTTTTTTTTCTGAAACATATATGACCTTACATTTGTCTAGGATAAACCTTGCTCTGATAAAAAAAAATGGTTTAAGAGCAATTTTCCTCGAAGTCAACGAATGAAGAAGTAAGTGAGGTCGAATCTCAGGAAACACGTTTACGTATTGTTTGTATGTCCCTTAGACTGTCATACACAACAAAAGAAAAGAAAACAATGTTGTCGCTTCCTCAAAGTTGATGAACTATGCGAAAACGTTCGTACGAGCATCAAAATATCACCGCTTCTTCCGTAGTAGCTTCTACAAGGCATTATTCGCGGCTGCCTCAAATTGCAGTTTCGCAACACCAAGATATCTTCCCACGCTGGACCATCGCCTAATGGCAGAATTATGACACCTACAGTTTTCACTTCGCTGGCCTATTCTACCCATCAACATAGACCAACTCCTTGCTGAAATGTGTCGCTGTATCATGCAGCAGTGGTTTACGCAATTCGTTATATTACAAGAAGCATCCGAATTGCGATCACGTTACTTATATATCGGTGTTCTGGTTTGTCAGGTTCATCGCAAACGGCGTTCACTGGAAACCGCCATTGGGCTGAATATAAACGTCCTGGTCTCGCCTCCACGACATTCGTAGTAGAGAACCGCAGGCATATGATTTTCCATCCATCTAAATGCCAGAACCAGCGATTCGCAAGATATGCTGAGGAAAGCTCCTTAGCTTTGGCTCCGCCTTGGGTAGTTTGCTCTCCCGGTAAAAGCGGCGCATCCTGTGCTCGAAGAACATTATGAGTTGCTGGTCTATGGCGGGCAAAGTTGGTTAGCACGAAGCTATCCCGGTATTCTTTAGCGGTTCCAGTGTAAAAACATGAAAGTGACTTCACGTGATTCACCACGAAGGCGAAACCAGCATATAGCGGACGAATCACTCATAGCCCAACGTTCCCACGCACTGCATAAACTGCCTAGTCCAATTTTGTTGAACTCAAAAAAAAAAAAACTACAAGCTGTATAAGAACAAAGCAGTCGTTGATATTGTCAGTTGATCAGCACATTACAGCAGTTGGTGCTGATATAAAAAAAGGAAAAAAAAAGGAAATAGCACGGTTTCTTGCTTCAATTCCAAAAAAGCTTACGAACGCTGAAGTGATAAATATCAAGAAAGGAAACATAATTGTAAAAGTCTACGAAAGCAGGGCGCCTTCGATAGTTTATTGAGGCTACATGATCGCCCTCTTGTCTTCTTTCTTCTCTTCTTCCTGAGCCTGCATTCTCAGTCCTCTTCTCTTCATCTTCGTCGCCGTTCCGTCATGGCTCGATTAAGTGTGCGGAACACTATATCCTCCAAGTCTTCTGTCTTCATCCCTCCTGGTATGGTACGAAAGAATATTTCCTACTGGAGCCTCTTCCGTTTTCCCTCTCAAGCCTTCGTAGTAAACAGTCTTCAATATGCCTTGTTGTTTTGCAGTTTTAAGCACTGTGTACGGACAGATTGGAAATTTTGAATCCAGACCTTTAGGCACCAGAATCATGTCTCCAGGTGTAATATCCGGTACCTTTGACACGTGTCGTTTGTCAAATTTTTTCTTCATAGTCGTGTGGTACTTCCTCCGCTGTTCTGTTGACAATGGTGTTTCTCGAAGTGTCACTTTGCCAACGATGTCCAGTTCTTTATCAGCAGCAAGCCATGCGCTCTTCCTAAAAGCCGCAAGATGTGGACTGCATCCTATTCTGGCTGTGTAAGAGCGATTGTGATGCGCGACCGCTACCTCGAGTGAGCACTTCCAACCTCCCTTCAATTATGGGTAGAGAGAAATGAACGTCTTCAGGTCCGGTATCATCCTTTCGGCGAGAGAGTTGGCTTCGGGGTGATGAGGAGCAGGGAAACGAAGCTCGACACCCTTTTGATGGGCCCACATTCGGAGCTTGTCACTTCGGAAAGCTGCTCCTTTATCAGGGACTACAACTTTCAAGTTTTTGAAGATTTCTCTTTCCAAGAGCTGAGTGGCAGAGTTCGCACCTTCTCTTCCTGGCTTTGCAGCAACGAACCGTGTACATTCATCTACTGCTACTAGAAAAGCTTGCGTTTTTCTGACGCCCTCGCCCTTCTTTTTTATCTCGGCGCAGTCGAGGTGCAATACTTGGAAGGGAACGTTTGAATATACTGACACCATCATCTGATTTCCTCTTCGTTTGAACTTAGCTTTGTGCATCTGACATTCGTGGCAAGTTTTGATGTACCGAGCAACATCCGTTTTCATATTCTTCCAAGCGAAGCTTTGTGTGAGCTTTCGGTACGTCCTCCGGAAGCCATCATGACCGCCTGATTCTGGGCTATTATGATAAAGTCTGAGAGTTGACGGCACACTCGTTTCATGCACTTGTATTCGGCCGTTCTTCAGTTTTAAGTACTGCGTGCCTTCCCACAGCGTTGCCATGTTTATGCTCTCGCAGTTTGCATCTTTTGGCACGTGTAACCTTGAGAGTGCATCCGCGTCTCGATGCTTGAGTTCCGGGCGATGCACAACTGGAAAACTATATTACAGCGAAAGCTGTTATGACATCACAACAAGGGTCGTTTTTTGCCGTAGTTGTCCGCCGCCGCCGTTGTCCGTAACCAACATAGCACGAAATAAGGAAAAAGCTAAATAAATAAAAATCACCTATGACAGAACAGGAATCGAACCCAGGTCCTCTGCGTGGCAGCCCATCACTCTACCACTGAGCTACGCCGCTGCTTGAAACTGCGGTGCAAACTGACCCTATGCAGGCTTCATGTCGGGTAAAAAATCGCGTTAACGTGTGTTGTAAAGCGTTTTAGAGCAGTAAAGAAAGAACCAGGCGTCACACAATGCGAATTGCGTAACGAGTGGGTCGTTCAATGCTCCAACCCATTACAAAAGCCTGAGGCATAATTCTTCATCGTCGTCAGCCACAGCATCAACAAAGTGCACATAATGCGTTACAAGAGTGTAGCGGTTACCGCGCTTTTCCGAAGAATGACCAATAATGGCACAGTGGACGCTTTCCCACTACACAAAAATTATGATGATTTATGGCGTAGTGGGTACCGTGCAAGAGTGCTTGTAGTGGTTACCGTAAGAGTGTTTAAAAAAGGTTCTAGAAAGGCCGCTCTCGCAGCTTTCGCTGTGGCTGTGCTGCGCGTTCCGCGCAGGTCAGGAGGTTTTTAGATGCGAAGCAGCTATTTGACTAGGCTGTGTAACGCTCCCCCTCCGTGCGTACGAACGCGCTCCCCCTCGCCGCAGGTGTTGGAGCGGTGCCAAGTAGGTCACGCCGCAGCTGCGCGTTGACGTCACGCTCCCCTCGCAGTGCGCGCTGACGTCACTCTCTCCCTCGCCTGCCGCGCGCTCGCCGGAGCGCCCGCAGCTGCCGCCTGAAGCGCGCCTAACGTACGCGTTGAAACATGTCTCTACGTGTCACCTCTCTCTCGCTTCACCCTCTCCACCGCTCCCGTGCGCAACGCTGCAGCTTCGTATCCCATCAGGGTTCCCTTTGGGAAGATGGTGTAAATTTGTTTTTGTTTGATCTCGCTAATCCACCGAGCCAGTCTTCCTTTAGGCTGGGCCAGCTGAAGCAGGTGCGTCAGAGCTTGGTTGTCAGTGACAAGCTTGAAATTTCGGCCTTCGATGTAACTTTTAAATTACTTTAAGGCCATCACGACGGCAGGTGCCTCCTCTTTTCAGTGGTTGCATAGTTCACTTCAGCTTTTGAAAAAATATGAGTGATATCCGATGACTTGTTATTGCCTTCCAGTGGGCTTCTCAATGTCGCGTTGATATAGTACTGCTGCGGTTCCGTAATGAGAAGCGTCAGTGCACAATTCAAAAGGTAGCGAGAAATCAAGTAATGTCAACACGGGGTCAGATGATATAATCTTGACGAGATCCACGTAGCGGCGTTCACACCCTTCGGTCCATATTAAAGGAACTTCTTTTTGTATCAGGGATGTTAAGCATCTCGTTTTCGTTGCGTAATTCTTGATGAAGGCGCTGAAGTGACCAGCCAGACCCAGGAAAACTCTTAGGGAATGCAGATCATATGGCTTGACAAGATTAGAAATTCTCTGCACACTTTCTTCTTTGGTGCTTTTCGTTTTACCGTTGAAGACTCTACCAAAGAATACCACAGTTTGACAGAAGAATTCACTTTTCTTCACGTTTATCTTGAGACTTGCTCAGCTCAACGCCTCCAGGACTTCGGATAAGTGGTCAGTGTGGTCGTCCTTGGTCCTCGAGTAAACGATAATGTCATCAACATATACGTTGCAAATCTTGCCTAAGTAGTGTTTCAGTACGTTGTTCATCAGCTTTTGGAACCATGCCCCTGAGTTCTTCTATCCGAATGGGAGACGGTTGTACTCGTAGATATCAAAGGGTGTAATAAACGCCGTGAATTTCTTGGTTTCTTCTGTGAGCGGTACTTGCCAATGCCCCTTGCATAGATCAATTCTCGAAAACCATTTACATCCACCAGTTTCATCAATGATTTCGTCGATGCGGGTCATTGGGAAGGGAAACAATTCAGTTTGTCTGTTAATTAATCGATAATCCGTGCATAGTCGTAGGGAACCATCTTCTTTGGGCACAATAGTGATTGGTGACGCAAATGCGGATGTCGACAGCCTGATGATGCCAGAGTCGAGCATACCTTGGAGCTCTTGCTTCAGCCAAGATTTATTCTCATAACTTATAGCGCATGGCTTTCTCCGGACTGTGGTCGAGCCGTTCAGCTGATATGGTGCCTCGATTGCCGTTGTCGGGGGGTGGATATGTCCCAACGCATATTCGTTCTGGAAACTTAGTTGCGATGTCGTCGGGGCACGTCACTATTCTCCTCGTCTTCGTCACAGCATTATGCATAGATTCCATTCGATTGTTCACACCGATGCATTCATCTGTTGTTATAACGTCGTTCCACATGATGTTCATCTTTAAGCGCTTCATATCTGGCAGTGAGAGGATGAAGTCGAAGTCAACGGCGGATAATACCAAACATTTCACGGTGATCTCCTGGCTGTTGAAAAGGATCTTCGCATTTGTCCATCTTGAAAAATCTCGACGCGATCCATCGTAGCTAAAGTCCCTAGATTTTTCCTTTCACTTAAGTACCGACAACTGCCTCCTCTCCCGGCCCTCTCCCACACGCAGCTGGCGTTTGCCGCCATTTTCTTCCTAACTTGAAAGATTTACAAAGCCACGTACGTCTAAAGGCATCAGCCACGTATCTTTCAGCGGACAATATGCTAACGAGACGCGCCTTTCTCCTCCCGTCGTTCCCCCGTCGTTAGTGAGCGGGGGGACGCGTTTCACCAGGTGCTGGAAAAGAGTTAGGGAAGAACATGGCTACCGAAAACGAGCGTTAGCCAATGAGATTCGTCCGTGGCGCTTCAATGCTTGTCGGTACTTAAGAAAGAAGAGGGAAAAATCTAGGGACGTTAATCGTAGCCGTGTACCTGAATCTGCTTTCCCGTGATTACATTGTTCTGACACACAATTCTTTCATTTATCAGGCTAACAGATGCTCCAGTATCAACTATTGATGTCACTTCTTCATTGTTTACAAGCATTGTAACATAGAAAATATGCGTTTTTGTAATGAACACAGTCTATTTCATCACTGTGTTGTGTTTTAGTATCGATGTCCTCTCTTCTGTCGCAATCCTGGATGTGCCTCACGGTTCTTGAAGCAGGAGTGCTATGACAATTACGGCTTCTAAATTGGCAGCATGCTTGGTCCTGTAACAGTGCACTCGGAAGCTCGGGTGCTTCGTGGAGTGTAGCCCTCATTTCTCCTTTGCTATCTGCCACAAAATTTTTGATCACGCAAAGAAGGTCTTTCACTGAGTATGGTGACATCAATTGCACCTGTTGCCGGCATTCTTTCGTCATTCCAAGGATTACTAGTGGTACAATGGTCGACTCCGGAAGCTTACGTTCTGCGAGGTGAAGCAGATGGCACTTTTCCAAGCAATAATCAAAAAGTTTTCTTTCTTTCTATGTATAGGTAATCGCGTCATCCCGCAACATAAGCGCATTACCTTGAAAAGGAGAACGAAAACTATTTTTCCACGCATGGTGTGCGTGGAAAAATAGTTTTCGTTCTTTCTGTTCTTTCTGCTCTACAATGCGGATGTCAAACCATTTTTTGGCCTTCCCGGTTAGGTATTTCCTCATACGGAACACGCGGTCCAAGTCCGAGAGCCAAGAATTTCTTTCGCAGGCGTATTCGTAGTGTTCAAGCCACATATCAGCACTAGAAGAGATGCCATCAAATACTTCTGGCTCTAGTTGTGCTTCACTTCCACAATTTGCTGCTAAGGTACTCAAAAGAGCTTCTTGGCTTTTGGCTTGCTGACTATGAATTTCAACAAGCTGCAACAGCGCGTCTGTCAATGTCTGCGTTGGCGTAAACGCATTTTTGCTGAGGCTAGCGGTATTATAGAGATCCTGCTTATTCAGGCAACTAAGCTCCTTCAGGTCAATATTAATCATCGCGGTACCTTTTGCGATGATGTCGTACATCGTGGCGTTGGCTTTGGCAGCAATAGTCCGCAGGAGGGCCGGAGTTGTTGCCTCCTCAGGTGCAGACACGAGGTCTTCTCCGTCAAGCTTGTAACCCGTCACGATAGGCTGGCCGTCTCACTGTACCACGTTGAACGTCACCCACATCTTGTTCTTTACTCGGCTGCGCCAAATGTAAAAGTCTACGAAAGCAGGTCGCCTTCGATAGTTTATTGAGGGTACATGATCGCCCTCATGTCTTCTTTCTTCTCTCCTTCCTGAGCCTGAATTCTCAGTCCTCTTCTCTTCATCTTCGTCGCCGTTCCGTCATGGCTCGATTAAGTGTGCGTAACACTATAATAATTAGTAAGCCAACGCTAGCAACACCGGCGAAGGAACGAGTGCTCAAGAAGTGATGCCGTGTACCATACCATGATGCAGCAAATGCTAGAGCAGAGCAATTCATAGGAGGCTTACAACAGTTTCTTTACGTATATTTGATACTAAAGGCGTATTAGTGTGCTGCTTCGAAGCCGCTGCTCCTCAACATAATCGGTCGCACACACTAAGGGCCGTATGTACCCTATATACTCCATTGTTTGGAAAGTAGACGACGATTCCCACTCAGTATTGCTGAGAGCCTGCAATGGTGCTGCTAACGAAGAACTGTGCAAGGTCGCCAGGAATGCCCAGAATTGATTGAATAATTCCCACTGTCCACACATTAAACTAGTATTACGAATACAGCTGAGATAATAATCACTTGCAGAAAAATGTTACCCAGAACGGAGAATGTCTACAGGATAACGTGTGCAGGGCAAATAAACGTACATAAGGGATCAGGTGGCGTCTTCAACAAAGGCATGTTCGACTTTACAGATGTTTTGAACATGGCTTCATAGAAGCCGCTAGCCGACCGGGTCATCAGAGGAGAACAGCTATAGGGAACTGTAGCTCTCCTCGTTGTGAACTGCCGAGCAGAGCTTTGCGGGAGTAACAAGGACCAGGGCTGGGTCACCTAGGCGAAGACGGCGGTATAGTAAACCATCTTGGAGGAGCAGAAAGTCAAGACACTTGTCGGGAGGTGGCCATTTGAAACGTTCGATGATGGAATGCAACGGTACTTCACGTCATTCCAGGTCGGCCACCTGGGGCAGTTGAGTAAGGGATAAGAATATATCATCAGTGTCAGCCTTTGGGACGGTACTCGGTTCGTCGGGTGTATACCAAGATAGAGGGCGTCCTAAGGCACGTTTCCCAGGTTGTACAAAACTGCATAGGGACATTCTTGCAGTCGCACAGCCCAGCCACCAAGCAGGCCAGAAGGATCCTATAACAACAACACTAAGGTCTGATACCTATTACAATAGGCACTAGCAGGAAACATCAGTTTTGTTGCATCTCTGTTCACAAGAAAGCAAAACAAAAGAGAGAGAACGAGAAAAGAAAGTGAAAAAAGCCAGGCCTATTCAGAACGACAACAATGAATGAAATCCATTTCGACGCGTTTCATTTTGTGGCATATGCGTAGCACAATCTGTGAGGAATGCAAGATTACAAGGGCGTATATACATATGTCATTGGCAAGGATTTAGAATGTTATGAAAAAATATATATATAATGTTGTTGATCCCTCCGTCACAGGAATCGGTATAACACAAAAGTAAAAGGTCTCCTTACATAACTAGGCAAATGTTTGCTGTATATTGATATAAGAGAGCTTGCCGCCGACGAATAGCACTGTGAAAGGAATGTATGAAATATTAAAGGCGCGTTGGTAAATCCTCAGAGAGTGTGACCGTGGTGGAATGGATAGCGTGCCCAGCACCTATTCTGGCGCATCGAGAGGTTGTGAGTTCGACTCCTGGTGACGCAACCTTTTTTTCTTTGCCATCTGATTGCGTATGTTTTTTTTTTCGAGGTCATTTATGAGACGGAAAGGCGCCACTGAAGTCTTCGTGGACCCCGGCATAAAACACATTCGCGTTAAAATAGAATAACAGAGGATGATATATAAAGTATGTAATAGCTTTAGTAGATGGCGATTTATCGGATCTTTCAACACTTAAACAGACATTGTTGGGAAGCTGTTAACGTGAAGCGCAGATCAATTCCATAAGTGGGTAGGTTCGTGTTAGCAGTGTTCTTCAGGGAAACGCTCGCGTTGTGCAGTTCATTTAGAGGCAGTGGTAGGCTATAACTAATCATCTCGTAGCCGTTATTTGTTGCTACAGAAGACAACATCCAAGCTATCATCTGTCGGAGTGGATACAGAGTTCTGAATGGACGCATGGACGCTTACTTTGTTATGAACTGTAATAATTTTCTATGTTCATTCATATAACTGCATAACAGCTTGTAAGCATATAAGTTGCATTTATCTGTGATTTTATGTTAGTTAAACAGGTGTTCAGCCACCCCGATTTTTCGTTCACAACCAAGCACGGCGATTTTCCAACACTGATGCCGATGGCGGAACTTCTGAGAAACGAGCTCTTTTTGCGCTATCACGTTAAGAAAGGAAAAAAAGAGGAATCAAGCAAGCCACACAAGTTCAAACAGATTTTCGTTGAAGCTGCGCACTAAATTCTGGTTGTAGATGAACAGGCAAGCTAGATTTTGTTACATATGTCTGTTTTCCCATGTTTACACGAGAACACGCACTGCGCATCAAAATTATTCGTAAAACTTGCTCGTAGCATCACAATAGATGGCGGGAAGCTTGAGCACCGAGCTGGCCACGCGCTCGTCACCATGCACGCAACTTCACCACTCCGTATTTGGAGACGCGCTAAGTGTCGCGTAAGGGTGCCTCACTGCGCACCAGCCTACTGGTGGGTGGAGGACGACCGTACACATCTATTGAAGCGAGAGAAAAGCTTAAAAACAATGTATTCCTTCTGCAAAAATGAGAAAAAATAGCTGCTTAATGCGCCAAATCAGCACTTTAAAAGTAGCCAGAAAATAGCCATGGCGCCAACTGCAAATTTTTGTCGCTAGACGGGGTCGAAAAGTAGCCAATTTGGCGCAAAGTAGCCATTAACGGAAACCCTGGCCGGGGCTAAAGCCAAGCCATCTGGATGGCATTCGACTACAGAACAGAGCAAAACCGGTGGCTCAAAGCGCTAAAAAAAAAGACATACGCGTACAATCATCATGTCAAGAAAACGCCATTATAGTTGCAGTGTCGGCTGCTTGCTTATCTATCAATGCAATAAATATTGCATACGCTTACCACAAGCACTATTGTTATATTTATATGTAACAGGTCCGTTACACGCATGACCAGTGCATTACGCAAACCGCGCGAGTGTCTGGGAGCCTTCCGGATTATTTTAGAATCTTCCGATATGACTGTACGCGGCGCGAAACCAATAGAGTTTATTCTCGATCTAACGCGGGCACCAGCGATAACGCTGGAAAATTCGATAATACATGTATATAAACCGACGCATTTCACAGATGAGCACATTATTCGACACCCTACTTAGGTTTGTATATGCAGCTAGCATTTCAACAATAGTATGCACTTCGCTTTCAATAGCAGTCATGTGGATCTCTATGAACAAATTGTTAGCTCAAGAAATCAAATTGATAAGTTCACCGACATGTAATTTATTGCGGCCTACTGGGTGGATAGGGCAAGTTGGTTCTGCGTATTTAAACCTGTTACACGTACTATCGGCACCGAATAACATCTGAGGAGTGGTGTCTGTGACGCAGTTTACACCATTCTCATTAGAGATAGATATACTTATGTAGCCTGCATTTCGTGCGCTACATACACGCTTTCGATGGCGTAATGCTGAACTGGATTTGCCCGCCAGTCAATGGCGATGACTGGACGGCGCGCGTACTTTACCGATGCAAATGCTTGGGCAGTGCGCTCCGTTGTCTGCGTTTTATTTGATGCCGTCAGTAAGGCTTGGTAAAGAGGAAAAATTGGCAAGAGGGGGCTAAGAAAAGAGGAAATAGCGCTATTTCCCAACTTCATTCTGCCATATTTGGCCGATTACTTTCAGTATTTACCGCAATGAATGCAAAGAATATATGTAATGGTCCCAGGAGGAATCGAACCCAACTATCCTTCGTGGCAATCAAGTATTTTACCATAGACCCACACCAGGTGTCGGAATTCCTTTGGAAAAACACCCTATGCAGTCGTAATGTTGGGGATATGTCAATTGAGGTTGTCCATCTAATTTTATGAACGCTACATATTTATTCCAATGATACAGGTGTCACGTCGGGTTAGCATCAGTAGTAGTTAAGCGCCCTGCAATGAAGTTGGTCTACGCAGCTCTAGACAGGGCTACCATCGTCGCAAGCACAAGTGCTACAATTCAGCTTACCGCGCCTGGTGTGGTAATACCTATGTTGCTCTTGGCATCGTTACGCAACGACACAACTATAAACAACTGGTTATATAAAACATATGTGACTGTTCAACATGCATATCTGTGCGTATAACACTTGAACATATGTTTAGCGTCATTTCGTAAAGTTTCGCGCAAGAAATAGTTACACCACAGTCAGCTTCCCTCCGCATGCTTCGCATGACATCGATTCCCAGGGTACGTGGGATCTGCCTAATTTTATATTTATGTATCTATTTCTCCGACTAAAGTGAAAGGAACGAAATGTACATGCGCAATCTATGTAATTATTTATTGATGTGTAGTGTTCTAGGTCCAATACTCCAAGAATTATACTGTTCGGTGTGATGGCAACAGGGTGCGCACAGGTCCTTGAAGCCCTTGAATACCCTTGAAAATCGAAAGTCTGTTTTCAAGGCCCTTAAAAACCTTGAATTTTGGACCAGTCCTTGAAAAACCTTGCATTTCTTGAATGCTAAATTTGAATCGGTATTTGTCATCATGAAAACGGTTTTCGTTGCTGAACTTTTGTTTTTTGTTTGAGTTCTGAAATGCGGCCAACAAACAGTACCAATTTTTATACCTACTTAGCCGACTCTCATTAGGCAGCTGTCAACATTTGACTTGACGTGAGTCTAGGAGGCAGCGTTCACCGTACGCATCGTGTCAATGACAGAAAACGTCACCGCCGGTGCTAGCGGAAGTAGTAACGGCTGCGAGCGCAGTCGCCCCATCGCTATCGCATGTCCATTGTCTCCGTCCAACGCGGCGTCCGCGTTATAATAACTATGAAGTTATAATAACTATGAAGGACACCGCAGTGTTGGTGTCGCACAATGCTCGTTGTGGCTTTAGGAGCACAGAAACATACGACAACTTAAGGTGAAGGCATGTACATTATGCTCAGATTCCCCCCATGGATTAAAAGAAGAGACCAAGGGCAGCGCCCCGGAATTATTTCGCGGCGGCAGCGGTGTGATTACTCTTGGAATTTGGGTGGTGGCTGCGGCGCCATACTGTACCATCGAGAACATCAGGTGCGACTGTTAAACGAAAACTCTGCTCCGCGAAGTTGACAACATGAACCACGTGAAAGACAGAGGGGAAAAATGCAGGGAAATATGGAGAAGTGAAGGGAATAAACACATAAATAGATAAACGACAGATAAAGACGTCATGTCATAAAAAGCTCGAGATGAGCGACAAGCCGAATTCCAGGAGTGAGCAACGTCACGACGCCTGCTGCAGTTCATCGCAAGTAAGGCGAATGTCACCTAGGCGGATCTCGTCTGCCGAGGTTTGTTTATGTTGGCAATGCCCGACATGACGAAGCAAACACAACATTTCTCGGAAAGATGAAGTCACTGTGGAATCCATTACTTCAGGAAAAGGGGAGGGGGGGGTGAGTTCTGCGGGATTCCGCAGAACTTATTTGCAATCCATTACTTCAGCAATCAAGACATTGACGCAGATTCGAACTGCAAAACGCACTGGTGATGTATTGACAACTTTTACTCAACTTAAATGTCTGGACGCATATGTACCTGCATTTTTCTTACAAGACGTACATTTTGAACTTTGTGACACGACCATTCCCCGAAAGAGAGCCTATAGGATATCCCATGGGAAGAAGACGGGGCTCAAACAAGAGCTTCAAGAAATGCTAAACGCTGTGATCATAATGCCCTCGATTTCACCGTTTGCGTAACCTGTAACTATTGTTTCTAAAGAGACGATTCACTGCGACCCCACCGATTTGCAGTAAATCGTCGCCCCAGTAAATCATCGAACTTTGTACATAACCTATGCGCTTTGCTGAGTACATCATTAACGGCACCGCAGGAAGCAAATGCGTTGCGCGAGCCAACTTGCGCAAAGGTTACTGGCAGATACCTCTCCACAAACATTGAAGAAGTGCGCGGCATTTGAACCATCATTTTCTGTTTACGAATGCAACTGCTTGCGATTCAGTTGAGAGAATTCAGGCGTTTGTTTGCAGCGCGTGCTGAACCGTGTGCTTAAAGAGCACATAGATTATTTTTCCAGTATCATCATTCCACGCCTTACGGAGCATTTTTTTTATTGCAAGGTGTTTCTTGGAAGAGTTCTCGACGCCTTCACGAAGACCACAAAGGAACCGCCCGTCCATCAAATCAAAGAAATGCATAAATGCTGAGACGTTCACGCATTGGACTTCTTTCTGGGACAAGCAGGACATTCTAGGGCATTCGTCAAATTCTTTTATAGCAATATTCAGGTTCCTTAAGAGACTATCTTAAATAGAAGGGCTCTTCTAGTAGAGCCACGAGTGCGACCGTGCATATCAAGAACCGGTTCGTGCCATACCTTGAGACCCAATCCCCATAATACCTGATTTCGCTAAAACATTTGATCTCTGCACTGATGTATCCAATTGCAGCGTAGAAGCTGTGTTATGGTAACGAGATTTGAACCAAGACCGATGCCACAAGTTGAAATTATTAGTGATTGTTCTTAAACTTTTTTATAACTTGAAGTAAACTACACGACCATGGAAAAGGAGTCCTTAGCAGAGGTGCTGGCGTTGCGGTACTTCAGGAGTTATTTGCAGGGTCGTCCGTTTAAGATTTCTACAGGGATGTAAGCCTTGACGTACCTTCTGAACATTACACAACCGAAGGTAGAGTAGCAAGACGGATCAGGGAAATTGAGCTGTTGACGTTCGATGTAAGCCATGGTAATAATATCGGGTTTAAATCCCAAAACCACGATATGATTCTGAGAGACGCCATAGTGGAGGGCTCCGAAAATTTGGACCATCTGATGTTCCTTAACGTGCACTGACATCGCACAGTACACGGTGATGTAAGCCATAGACCCGGTGACAAACTACCTGGCTTCCGAAGCCTTATCAAGATTGCACATAGCGCGAGCAAGCGGATGCAAGAGCGTAGGTGGATGACCTACCTTGTTTCTCTTTATTTTCACTTTCCTTCTTTGGTTTCTTTCTCACTCTGTTCTTTTCCTCTGCGTCTATCTACCTCTATTTATCGCTTCATCTTTCTTTCTCTTTCGTTCTCTGTGTCTTGCACTCTCTGTTTATCAACTTTGTTCTCTTTTATGTGGTTCCATCTTCTTTTATGTATTTCTCTTTTTTCGTCTTTTTGTCTTTTGATGGCTTTATTTGGGCGAAAGCCTTCAATGTCTCAGACTCGCGTCCATCCGTACCTCTGTCCGTGCGCTGGAACGGTGCCAGCTATCTCAACAATCTCAGCAATCACGTGATGGCACAACGGCCGCAAAAAAAAACAATTAAAAAAAAAAGACGTGACACAGTCAGTCGAATGGCCACGTGTCTTCGCTGATCAAACTTTGGAATTTACAAAGTGTATTTCAATTTTTTGCAGGTGAGCACCTAACTGGGCTTGGTACATGATAAGGATGGGAAGAAACCGAGCTGGACACAGGGAGGAGAAAGAGTGACAGATGAGGGCGCTGAACCAGCAACCACTGGTCTAGTGCAGGGAAATGGAATATATAGTGAACACTCACCTATACGAAGGTTGGTTTAAGGGATATTTCAGAATAATGAGCATTTAGAAAATCCCCGGCGCTTTTACTATGCATTCTGTGCAAAAATGTATTAGTTAATCGAATTTCTCAATAGTGAATATTTGAGTGAACGGACTTGATCTGCGGACCCGGGCTCACTTTTGAGATCAGTTCAGTGAAGTTTCGCGCTCTTCGGCACTGGCGTAGCCGATGCGTGGCGCCCCCAAATCACCCATCCAAAAGCGGCTCTCCAAAATCGCTTGTGAATGCAGCGCCGCCAAGGAAAGCGGCCGTGCGGGAGGTGAAAACAAGCCACGTGCGCTTCAGTACCTGCGCAGAGCTATCAGATATGGAAATTGTTTCCAGTGTTCGTCCGAAACCGAAATAAGAGTGTGACGAAGGAGTTGTAATAGCTGAGGCAGGTTCAAATCCTGTATCTCTAGCTGATGTTGTCGGGTATATTAGAAAGTGGCCCGACTTCGTGTCTCAGCAACAAGCTGTGCCAGAGGCAGTGCACAGAAACGTAGACTCTCTAGCAGCTTTGTCTCTTCTTGCGCTTTAATGGCGCCAGTCCAAATGAAAATTACAGAATTTTTCCCAAATATATTGTGTTTCACAGGTATTGACTTGATTTCTGCTGTGGCCAATGCTGTTCCGCATTCTAATGAATATTCCGTTTAGTGAACTTTCAGCTAAGTGAACTATTTCCGAGGGTCCCTTAAAGTTCACTCTAGTGAGAGTTCACTGTATACAGAAGCTTAGCGCAATGCACAGAATACCAACAAAAATACAGTACCTGTACAGAGATAGACAAGGTGTCAGCACGTCACATGCTTCGGGTAAAATAGGCTGTCATGTTTTCGACAAGAAACTGATTTTAGAGTTGTGCAGTGAAATCGACAGCACTCTGACGCACGCAATTCCATTTGTATGAATATGATACGATTCACTAATCTCCGTGCTCCTTGCTCACTCTACGTTTCCAAAACGGTGGACTGCTCAAGAATTGACTAAGTTTCTGGACCTAGATCCGTTCAGCGAGTATGCGTGCTCCCGTATCCGATCGTTCAAGTCAACAAGGACAGCAAAAAGAGAGGAAACTGAGAAAAATCATAGCAAGCGCTCTGTTGAATGCATTTTTGCTGTAGTGTACAAGACTCCTTTCACGTGCGGGCGTCGCTAGATCGGCCAAGCCGGCCGATGTTTGAAGGACCGGCTACGAGAGCACGCATACTCGCTGAACGGACCTGTGCCCAGTCACTTAGCCCAGCACCGCAAAGTGTGCGGTGCTGCGCACTTCCTCAGCCAGTTTTATCACACTTTTATCACCCTTTTAATCAGCACGCTTGGAATAAAATGGCTGCGCGAAAATTAGACACGTTCACAAGGTAGGGCACAGGGACAAGCGCAACACACTGCGCTTGTCACTGTGCCCTCCCTTGTGAACGTGTCTAATTTTCGCTTGTCACTGTGCCATCGCTTGTGAACGCCTGTCTTGTTTGCTCTCCGGCCGCTCGGACGCCTGCGATACGGCAACTTTCTCGCAATTTCGCTCTGCCGTGTGAAGACATTCCCCTCAAACGCGTCGCGACCTTAGCCTCATTGTTGTCTTTCCGACGCTTTCTCCTATTCGCACTCTTCTTGGTGCGAATTCTGGAGCCTTTCGTCCTGCTCTGACGTTCGCCATCGACATGCTCATCAGCTGTCTTGCGCGCACAGTCTTGATGATTGCCTATCAATTCATCATTCGACCACTGCCGCGCACAATGCGCTTCTCCTTTCTTTCTTTTTCGGCTGCTCGGGCGTATACGATACAGACCCATCAGAGATGACAACGGCACTTTTCTCGCGATTTCGCTCCGCCGTTTGAAGCCCTTCCTCGACCGCCTCGCGCTGATCACGAGCTTTGCCTCATTCTTGTCTTTCGGACGCTTTCTCCTTTTTGCACGCTTCTTGGTGCGAACTTTGGAGCCTTTCGTCCTGCTTTGACGTTCATCATCATCGATATGCTCGTCAGCTGTCTCGCGCGCACAGTCTTTATGATTGCCTGGCAATACATCATTCTACCTCTGCAGCATACATTGCGTTTTTCGAGTCTATCCTTTGCGGCGGCTCGGACGCATACGATACAGACCCATCAGACATGACAACGGCACTTTTCTCGCGATTTTGCTCCGCCGTCCGAAGCCCTTCCTCAAACGCGTCGCACTTATTACGATCTTTGCCGCATTCTTTTCTTTCGGACGCCTTCTCCACCTTGCACGCTTCTTGGTGCCTACTTGGGAGCCTTTCGTCCGCCTCTGACGCTCATCTACATCGTCTATAGGGCTGTAAGGTTAATTTTTGGTGGAACACTTCGTTAACCTTAACCCCGTTTCCACCACTACGGAAACCTCACACCCTGATTCAACCGCGAGCTCTCTTTCCCCAGAACGGGTTAGGACCACCACTATTCCCTCACAAGCAGTAGCCTTCTCTACGGCCTTAAACGGTACCGCCTCCACTTCGCTCCGTTCGTGTGCTACGTCTACAGATGTCTGGCGTCTTTGCTGCAGTGACTCATGTTGACGGTGCAACCTTTCTAGCTCTTCATCCAATGCCTGCATCTTGCTGCTATGTTCTTGCCTGTGCTTCTGTTCCTCTATATCTTCCCTGCGCCACCTTTCCTCTCTTTCCTGCTTGCGCTTCTGTTCCTCTTTTTTCAGCTCGATGTACTCTAAACATTCTTCAAGTTCATCATCGTCTGCCCCAATTGCCTCGATTGCCTCAATGATTTCTGGCTTTCCTTTCGAGTCGGCAATTGGGATACCCAACTCTCGGGCCAACTCTAACAATTCCGGCCTTTTTAGCGCCTTCAAATTCATGGCTGCCCCCAGTGCTGCTAACTCTTCGCTAACAACACAACTTTGACGTACTATCTATACTTCCGTCAACAGTTAGAAAAATCACTGCTTGCTACACAAAGCCTGGTGATATCCTAGCGAAGAAAAAGCCATGCACTTACCATATGCAGTCATGAATTCAGGCACGTTCCTTCCGGAGCTGTCATCCGTGCCACGAGAAGCCGTCCGTCGGCGTTAGGTCATCCGGGTAGCGAGCTTCAGCGTTGCCTTCCAGTCCGACGAACTCGATCCCACCGTATGTAGGCAGTTCCGTATCGGCTGGCCTCCATGATGCTTTCAGAGGATCCGTCTTTTTCCACCGCTGCCATCCAGTTTGTTGCGACTCGGGTCTGGCGGCTCTAATCGTAGGTAGCTGGCCCGCCGCCGGTCCCCTAGCCCATCTTTAGCAGAGAGGAAGTGCTCGTAGGAGAGATATTACAGACGTTTATTTACATTGAGAGGTCAGGAAGAGAGAGTTTTTACAAAAAGTCTTCGGCTTTTAAAGCCCCGAGTCTGGCAACTTGAGGCAATCAAAACGGTGTCAGCAACACCCGCAAATAAGGTGTCCTGCCGCCACAACGCCCTGACCCCAGGAAGGAGGTAATGGGACGCACAGCACATTCCTCAAAATGGCAAGGACGAGAAGTCCAATTGGGGAACACCAATGCCCCACACAGCGGGGTGTCCACGTACCACGCCCAGACGACTCGGAATTGTCGGCGAGGGGGGAAGAGTCCGGAGGGGAACCGGACTGGTGCCAATTCGGTGACCCCTCTGAAGACGTGGCTGCCGCTGTCGATCACACCTGCAACCGCTAATGGCTCCGTCCAGCCGCAGAGACATGCCGCGTCACTGGGAAGGTGTCAACACCTCTTTCCCACGCCGGCAGCATCTTGCAACAAGGGGCTGTTCGCCGCACCCTTGCTGTAGGTGTCCAGCAGCTCTATCCCACACCGGCAGCATCGTGCAAAAAAGGACTGTTCGCGGCACCCTGGTTGGATTACTGGTCACCTGAGCACGCCGCACGCTCGTGGGCATACCAGGAAAATGGGGTTAAACTTACGCCCCCGAAGGGCAGCGAACCTGGGAGGAACTTTTGATTGAAACGAGCATGCTCCGCCGCGTCTGCCATGATAGCTTCCAAGGCCGATCGTAACACTACACAGAGGGACCTCCTGTTCCCTTCCCACCGCCACACCCGGGTTTTCAGGGCGGTTCTTCAATTCCTTCGGGACACTGGACATCCATCTGTAGAAACCGCGCAGCGCGTCCTCGGCCATGGACGCCACTCTCCTCTCCTTCCCTCTTTACTTCTCTCTCCTCATTCCCCTGCAAACGATGAGACGGGCTGCCATTTAGGGCTGCAGAAATAGCGTCATTTCCTCTCCTCAACCTCTCCTCCTCCTCCTCCTCCTCCAACCACTCGCGTCATGTCAGTGCAGTCGCGTATATGATGGCCGCCACGTCCCTTTTTACTGCTGCTAGCTGTTGTGTTACGGAAGTTGGTTGAACTAGAGGACTGGATTGAACCACTTTTAGTTCGGAAAGGTCAATTTCGACGTGTGAAATGAATAACGGTCTCAAACCGCACTCGAAAACGAAATTCGAGCTTAAATAGTGTTGATATAGACCTTATGCAAAATCTGCTGCCATCTAGCGGCCGCCATGCGTATTTCCGCCATGTTGAAGGCTAAGCACGCTCCGCATGAGCACACACGGAGCGTACGTGTCGACGTCTCGCGGCTGCTAAGAACCGCAATGCCGACATATTTTTGTGTGTCGTGTTCTGTCTCAGATTGAGGAGACTGCGATGCTGAAAGAACTGCTTTGCCGGAAACTAACCTCGATGTTATAGATATCCTCACGACCGACGAGAAGCGCCAGGTCTATCCGTTCTTCCGGCTGCTGCTTACGCCGTGTTTATGTGCACCATTCGTAATAGATTCATGCGGTATGTGACAGCATCGGCACTCATCAGAACAATCTTTCGTGTCATTCCGAAACAAGACAGTTTTCGCGCCGTGTGCTTGCTGGCACAGACAAACCGGCTTCGTCTACGATGTTCAAAGCTGCACCGCGGCTACTCACGCATGAATACGCTGCTGTTGACAGTATTACTCTTTTTATTACATTACGATAACAATTAGATGTTAGTCGGCTTGCTCGTGCGCGTCATCGATTCTCAGCGAAGAGACCGATTGTGATGGGAGGGCCCTTACTTTTGTTTTTCATTTACGCCCCAGGAAAAGCGCATAGCAGGTTCTCCGAGAAGCTGATTCCCTTCAGAAAATCCTTTATCCATCCCTGTGTGCAATGATGCTATGAAATGTTAACAGATGCTTGGGTGTGGTACTTCTCGTACGCAAGGGAAAAAAATATGGCGTTCCGGCAAATGCGTCATATTCAAATGCGGGTGCGCTATCGTTGGTTGCGCGCTCAGGTGGTTTCGCAAGCGTTAGGTCGGCGAGGCAAAACTGCCTTGCTGCAACGGGTTGAAATTGTAAGGTGCCAGTAGGCCCCAAAAATGACAATGTGAACGCGAATATTCTTGGCGTATGGTGTTTTTACGAGCACATGTCGGAAGAATATTTAGCAAAATACCAGCTAATAATAATAACTTTTGTTGCAAAAAAAAGAAAAAAAGGACAAGGTTTTATCTATAGTTACATGCACAATTACGTCAAGTCGACGTAGACTCTTCCTCATCAAATGCGTTTTGAAATGCGTCAGCAGTAGTTTCTTAGCGTCATCGCTGTGCCTAGCAGTGTCGCGCGCTAAAGTCTCCTCCAGACCATCCTACACTATGCGCATCGAATTCAGATATAGCTAACGCTCTATGCGCGACACGGAAAACAGACAAAAATTATAACCAAGCGCAAAACTTCATTCTCAACAAGTACAGGCTTGCATGCGACTCGACGACAAACTTGTACAGCCGTCAGCACCTTTAACTCGAACGCTCCGACGCGTGGCCTCGGCTCGCTTGGACTGAGGTCAGTGTCGCCAAGCGTTGAAAATGAAATGCTTGCTGCAGTTAACGATCTTAGTCCGTCCCTCCTTCCGCGTCCCACACCACCACAGCGCATGCGCGTCCCCTCCCCCTCTGTCCTCTAGGAATCCTCTACTCTACGGAGCGGCTCCCGCATCCCACACCCCCACAGCGCATGCACCTCCCCCTCTCTCTCCTCTCCTACGGTCCCCCCCGTCCTGTCGTCACGGTAGTTCTGCGCTATGAAAATAAAGGAGCGCGCGCGCCTCATTCCTTGTCCTGTGCAGCGCCGCGATGAGCGCCGGAACCGCTGCCGTGAAATGAGAGCCGCGACGTTCCTCCCGCTCAAGCTGATTATCTCCCCGCTGCTTCGCATCCACACATGGTTCCCTTTAGCGGGAGATGGGGAAGTTTTTTTAATTGTTCAACAACGCACAGGAGAAATATCCCACCGGCACCACCTTGGAGGTCAAGATCCAGTGCCATATATACGGGGTGGCCAGTGAACGGTTGTGCAGCGCGAGCAGTCGGTTTTTTCAACCAAGAAACTCGCTAGCAGACGCTGCCTGCGTCGGCGTCGCGAGGCGAGAGAGGGGGGGGCAGCGTAGGACAGGAGAGAGGGGGGAGACGCGCATGCGCAGTGGGAGTGTGGACGCCACTGGCAGGCATGCCTAGAGGAGAGAGGGCGGAGCGTAGGAGAGGAGAGAAAGAGGGGGGGGACCGCATGCGCAGTGGGAGTGTGGACGCCGCGGGCAGGGATGCCTAGAGGAGAGAGGGGAAGCATAGGAGGGGAGAGAGGAGGGGAGGCGCATGCGCAGTGAGGGTGTGGTTGCCGCGAGGAGGGATGCCTAGAAGAGGGGGAGAGAAGGTTTTTTATTTTTTATTTTTTTTTAAGTGTTTGCGCATGCGCAGTAAGGGTGGTCACGCGGCACACCACCACCACCACCACCACCACCGGATTAAGCTTCGCCATAAGATGCTTCACATCTAATATAAGATTTCGGAGTGCGCTTGTATGCGTCTTCTTCCTGTTTCGTCTTTGTCCTATTTTTTGCGCCACCATCTTATTTTTTAACGTATACTTATCTCGACAATGAACCATTGCGTGCGACAGCTTAAGCACCTTTCGAGTTTGAATTCCCAGCTGCTGCTCAAAAGAAATCACGCGTACAAAAAACACAGCAAACGCAAGTACATGACACGATCAAATCGTGGTTATGGACGTTAAACCCCAGATATTATTACACGCACAAACCTTGCGCTCCAAGACCACATCTTCCGTGCAGCGTGAACTGAACAGGAAAGCACACTCTAAATTGCAAGAACAGTTCAATTCACGCTGTCTGAAAATAATGAATCGGAACATGAACAACGCCACCGCATTTCAGATTTATTTATTGTGCAACTTTTACAAACGCCATGAACCTGCGTTTGCTCTGCTTTTTATAAATGTGATTTCTTTTGAGCAGCAGCTGCGAATTCAAACTCGAAAGGTGCGTAAGCTGTCGCACGCAATGGTTCATTGTCGAGATAAGTATAGGACAACGAACGCCATGGGCGCACGCGGTAACGTAGCCACGAGCGAAACGTGGCGAAAACGGGGTGCCAAGTGAATGCATTCGACCCGTCGGTCAGGCAGACTGGAAACAGAAATTTACTAGTGAAACGGACGCGCGCTCCATCTATCGTTAACTGCAGCAAGCATATCATTTTCAACGCTTGGCGGCGCTGACCTCAGTCCAAGCGAGCCCAGGCCAAGCATCGGAGCGTTCGAGGTAAAGGCGCTGACGGCTGTACATTCGTCTCATTCTGAGGCAGTTGTTCACACGTAATAATTGTCAACGCAATCACTAGGAGATGCCGGTAACGTGTACAGGCCCTTACGCTCTCGTCTGACGTTTCCATGCCCCGATTGCCCACTATCGAAGCAGATATAAGCAAGATGTAACAGAAGCGACAGCCATACGAATCGGACACAAGCCTCCAACATGGCGCCGAGTCGGTAGCTTCGTCAAACCTCCGACAGATGGCAGCGATTTTGCTTAAGGTCGATAGGTGTCGATTTGGAAAATAAGCATTTATAGGCACTTGTCGGCATTTAGGCACGAACGCCGAAAATGGGCATTTATAGGCACTATAAAAACACTATAAAAGCCCTTCTCAACCTCTAATTCGTGCTCATATATCAAAATGGCACGATAGGAACGCAAGGAACAAAATAGGCATTTGCCTAAAATCCGGTGTCTGGTGATAAGTTTTGATCGCTTAGTGAGCGAAGCGGCCCGCACTACACGCATGCAGTTTCGCTCAACCTGCTCGTCGCCTCAGTTGTCGTTTTCGCCAAGAACTTTATGTGGCCGCGTTCGCCTGAGCGTGCCCGAAGCCTGGCGAAAAAAAAAAGGACACGCCCTAACACTACGGTTCTCTCACGGCTACTATCGATTTACAGCCTTTTGAAAGCAAACGGGACCGAAAACACCGCAAGTGAAGCACCTAAGCACGGTGCAGTGGCTTGCCGCCGCTTGAGTCGTCTGCTCCCGTATCCCGTCAAAATTCTGTCGTGGCCACATTGGCCCTGGAGGTAGCACGCGACTGTGGTGGCTCCTAACATATGCACGGTGCCCATATGAGGTGAAAGGACGGCGTTTTACAAAGTGCGCAAATGTTCATCAAATCGACCATGTGTGCCCAACGAAACGACTTCCAGTCAACTACAAAAGTTCACGGACTACGCGAGCGCGTGGCCATAATTGAAGGAGAAGGACACTTTGTAAATTCCAAAGTTTGTTCGGCAAACGCCTGTGCCCATTGAGGCGGGGTCGGTCAGAATAGAACGCCATGTGCGCGGCTCCCTTCTTGCGTGATTGGACACGCTGGGCACAGCGAATCTACGCAAACACAGGGCGAGCGCTGTAGAGTCCGACGCGAGGCGCGATCGATGCGACTGGCGTCCGTTGGCGCGCCCCGGCGGCCACCTGGCACCGTGCCAGGGCACAGACGGAGAGATGGATGGACGTGAGCATGAGGCATTAAAGGCTTTTGCCTCAAAAGCCTCTTCGCGACATTTCCGCTACGTCAGCGGCGATCGATAGCGCCGCAGCGCCCGAGACGCATCCCTCCATTGATCTATGGTCTGTGTTTTCTGACCGAGTACAAATAATTTTCACCTTTGACTTTTTAACGCAACGCGCTCTTTGGCATCTGCGTCTACGTGTTTCTGCGTCGAGAACAGTCTATGAGCATAACTGTTATCAGTCGCAATCTTTGTCACAAAGAGATGCCTAGCCAACCGAACGCCGTTCGAGGCGCGCCGTTATAGCTTTGATGCTGCTATCAAAATAGAAATGTGACGGTCATACTGCAGATAAACGCTTCGCTTGAAAGCTGCGAACGAACAATGCGCAGTAGAAGATTGAAAGGCCAGTGAATAACATGAAGACCCGTTTCCGGTCCAGCATTGCGGTAGACTGTAGATGACGAACCGCTAGGTGGCGCAGACAGGCAGTTTGGCATGCGCTCGTGCGGTCCCTAAACTTGTGTGGTTGACTGGACGTGCAGGAAATGTGGTGGGAGGAATCACTTCGCCATAGTCTACAAGAATATGGAAAAAAATTAGGGGTGTGCGAATATTCAAATTCGAATCGAATAATAGCTAATCAAATATCTCGATTCGGCTTTCGGATAGCTAGTACTCGAAGTTTCGAATAATTCAACAGGATGAATATCTCAAACGCACCTAAGGAAAATTGTGTATTTTGATTAGGCTGGGGGGATTAAAAATAACGCGAACGTCGTTACAGTAAGCCTTTCGTTAATGTTTCGCTGATAACCTGGTTCGAAAGCGATTACATATTTTTTTAAAGGATATCATATCATTTCCGCGCTTAAAAAAGAAGCACACGTGCGAATACTATCAAGCCCTTCACAACTTCGCTTTCGAAACGAAGGCACAGAAGGCTTACGTCGTTCGGTCGCGTACGCCGCAAGTGCCGTACGCCGCAAAACTTGTTCACGTTGTACAGTCGCCACTGCCGCACCGCACCACTCGTTCCGGCGCGCAGTTGAAACGCTGCTGTGAACGGGAGGCCAAAGACTTTTGGGCCCGGTGATGCTGTGATGAAGCACAGCATTACCGTTGTCAGATGCGCCGTAAACACCATAACACTGTAGGAGACAGGCAGATTGGGCGACTTGGTGAGGTTCCATGATAAAAATACAACAGCGCTAACACACAGGACGAAGAAAAGAAGTGACACACACAGCGCCGTGCGTGTCACTTCTTTTCTTAGTCCCGTGTGCTAGCGCTGTTGTATTTTTATCATATCACCATAACACCACGGCAAAAGTTCCTGAGGTTAGGTAATTTAAACACCTTGCGTTTATGCATGATAAATTGTAGTCTTTCAGTAGCAGTCACTCACCCCGTTGTTTGCTCGAGGGCATGAACATATTTCATTTGTTTGTTCTTTCTTTTAATTTTCAATCGCGCATTTTGTATTCGTTATTCGATTCGATATTTGATATTTTTGGCCACTATTCGGTACTATTCGATTCGAATTGGATTCCAGATAAAATTTGACTGTTCCCACACCCCTAAAAAATTCCTTCAAAAGAGCAAACACTACCAACCGTCGAAGCGCAAGGAGGCGATTTCTGGATAGAAACGCAACCGCATGCCAGTGGAGGCCAGGACCGCTGGACGGGTACCGTTCATTTAAAAGGAAAGTGTTTTTTTTTCAAGCTCGATACAGGCGAAACCTGCTCGGTTATAGCGCACAGCGAGATGCATAGAATAGCAAACAACCAGCCACAGGATTGCAACGTAGTTTTTCAAACGCTCTTTGACTCCCAGAAAAATTAGCAACGAAACAAGCTTGTCTCGAGGTGCCAACAAGAGAAAGCAAGGTTCTGACAGACGTTTTCGTCGTGGGCGACGACAATGCCGTGACCTTGAGTGGGGTACAGTTGCGAAGAGCTTAGCTTACTCCAACGAGTCTGCTCTGTCGAGAAAATAGAGCTCTACGACCCTGCCGAGCCTTACGAAGACGTGCTTGAAGGTCTAGGTCAACTGGAGGGTATTGTCTATCACCTAAAGCTCAAGCTTAGTTCCCAGGGGGGTAGTGAAAACCGGTATGGTGGATTCCAATACCACTGCAAAGCAAGCTGAAATCCCAGCTCGACAGCGTGGAGTCTGTGGAAGTCATCGTGCAAGTGACGGAGCCGACCGAGTGGGCAAGGAACATGGTCGTGGTCGCTAAAGGAGGAAGGTACGCATTTGTCTTCACACGTCCAACCTGAACAAAGCTCTGCTTCGCGAGCACTATCCATTGCCAACATTGGAAGACGTGGCACTTTTGGCCAGCGGGGCGCAGTACTTTACAACTTTGAATGCAGCCTCCGGTTTCTGGCAAATCAAGCTAGATAAGGAAGCTGAATTTCCTTGCGCGAACTTTACGAAAAAGTAACTGGAGACAGTGAAGGAACATGTACAAAAGCACATGAGCGCAAACTAACAACTGTTTAATGCGAAAAATGACATTGAATATATACAGTGACCCACGCATGCGCATAGCTGCCCTAGCTACAGACGCCCCCTGGCCCTCTTTTATCATATCGATCTCCATTTTGCTGAGCGCTATTGAAGGCTCGCTTACACATGCGCCCTCTGCTGCCGTTCGGATATTGAATGCTTCGACTACCTCTCTTTTCTTCTGGTTGCCCGACCTATGCACAATTTCAGTTCCTTCAAACACAGGACTGCACGGGCACCTGCTGCAGTGTGTCGCCAGATGACCCGGAGCTTGCAGGAGGCCGCAGTTGTATTTGTGTATAGGTCGGGCAACCAGAAGAAAAGAGAGGTAGTCGAAGCATTCACTATCCGAACGGCAGCAGAGGGCGCATGTGTAAGCGAGCCTTCAATAGCGCTCAGCAAAATGGAGATCGATATGATAAAAGAGGGCAGGGGGCGTCTGTAGCTAGGACAGCTATGCGCATGCGTGGGTCACTGTATATATTCAATGTCATTTTTCGCATTAAACAGTTGTTAGTTTGCGCTCATGTGTTTTGTACGTGTTCCCTTCACTGTCTCCAGTTACTTTTTCGTAAAATTCGCGCAGGGAAATTCAGCATGCTTAACCAACTAGCCCAATTTCAAGTTTTTCTTAGATAAGGAAAGCTCCAAGATCTGCACTATGTGCACTCCATACGGGTGTTATAAGTTTTTACGCATGCCGTTTGGAATCTCGACGGCGCCGCAAATATTTCAGCGTGCCTCCTTCTCAATCGATAAATTTAAGGAAACAACGTTATGTGTCAGTTTAGTTATGTAGCATTTCTGTAAATTCTTCGCAATAAATATTGCTTTTGTATGGAATATGGTATGATTATGAAATTTCAATCGCCTCTCGCGCATCTGAGAGATTGCTATAAACAGGGTCAAGTGTGCACAAGACGTTTTTCTTGTTTTTTTTTTATGGAGGTAGTCGAGCAAAGGAGAAAGGACCCGCCGTGGTTAAACATTTCCTCAAAATATATCTGTTGGACGCTTATGTAAAAGTGATCTCAACATGATTTTATCGCGAATCAGCGATGTATATAGAATTCTCTTCCACAGAATCATATGGCCATTCAAAACCCCATACCACACGTTGCTATAGTTCCGCGTCCAGAAGAACTTTGCCCACGTATCATTCTTCACTCATTAATGATACCCTGATATGATTGTGCATGCATCTATACTTCTCCGTCATTTCTCTTCTCAAATTCCGGTCAAGAATTTAAGGATCGTTGTCGAACGCTTATGCGCTTAATATTTGACGCTGGATGCGCCACTGACAAAGATATGCCTACATATGATTTTAAACTAGTCTAGCGACGATGGAACATAATCTAATATAATTCTATAGACCGGTGGCCCTTGGCCAGCATCTTTGAAACAGGTTTCTGTTTTATATTATTAGGTACTATTTTAGAAGAATCGTGTGAAAACTTGGCAGTCAGCCGAATACTGAAAGCTGTGTTCCATGCAGACACTGTAGCAACAAGAAAACCTTGCCTGTACGATGTCTTCGCTCTCTTTTACTCGTGAATCTGATTGCCCACAATGCGCCACTTCTAAAAAGGACAGCAAACAAAAGTGCTTCACAAATACGCATACCAGCCATTATTTTGGTTTTCAAATGCGCAGAACCCGTCAGACCTGGATAAAACTGCCACTACACGAAACCGAAGCGCTTATATACAACGAAAGACCAATACCTTGTACACCAAGAAAGAACAAAAGAAGGGCAATTTTAAGGGCTCGCTTCTCATCGGTTAGGAACAACCTTTGTTGCTTTACATTAACAGCCTACACTAAGAATTAAAAACAAAAGTTGATATGGCACGGAAGAATTTTAGAGCTAGGAAGGAATTTTTCTAATTAATATCAAAGAAAGAAGTGCTTAAACTCCGTTTAGGGTAGGAAAAGGTAAGCGCGTCAAACCTGGCCATCCATTTTGAACGAAGGATCATCGCTAGAACAGGGCGAAGGCGAGAGGACGCAAACACAGCGCCGTGTTTGTGTCCTCTCGTATTCGTCCTGTTCAAGCGCTGGTATTTCGTTCAAAATCAGTATGCACAAATGAGTTCAATTCAAAGACGCTAATACACGCTATTCGTAAAGGTCTTAGTCCGACGTTGCCTCAAGCGGCCAAAAACGGCGAAAGTCGTAGATTGCCCATTGGCCAAATATTGATATGAGTTGTTCTGCAGAATCTTCATTGTCATGAGTGATTCGATTTCCCGTGTATATTCTCTGTTTTCTCAAGTCGCGTTAGGAGCAGACGTCGTCTAAGGGCCTTTACGCTTTTGTAATTTCTTGTTACAGTCGATGGTGGAGGTACTAGCTGAAACAGCTTCTAACGAAGAGGATGAAAACAGATAAATCACTGATTGTGGCTCAGGTTGTGAACTCCCTTCGAAGCAATCACTGTGCCAGATAGCATTAATAAAACTTTCTTGCTCAAAGCATGTTGCAGTAAAACTTATAGTACATCGAGTTAAAGGGCTATAAAATATGGAGAATGCGGTATATTGGCTGGAATTAAGGACATCAAGTACGCCGGATACTTTATGCCACCTGAAGCATAATGTAGGAGTCCGTGTGTGGGCCACATGTGCTTGATGTTGTGTGCGAGTCCACTATGCAGAATAATCCGTAGTATAGAAGGCGTTGGAAGGCGTTGGAATCCGTAGTATAGAAGGCGTCAGTACGTTGGAAGCAAAAGTTAGCTGATGCTGAGAATTTTACGGCTCATGACCTATGAAAACTCTCTTGCTTTTTTATTTGCTAGCTCATTTTTGAGTAAAAGGTGGTCCATCGCGTTGTTTTATCACCGCCTCTTCGGTACGCAGTAAAATGCTATTACAATCCAATATTGCAACATGGAAATTTATTATCACGTAATTTCTAACAATCGCTTGAGACTTTATTACCACGTGACTTCAAGATCCGTGCTTCGACCCTCATTAATTCAGAAAATAGGAATATTAAAACGTGTTCGCTGGCCCCGCCCAGTGTGCACATTTTTAATGGTACAACGCTATCGTTAATTTGGCCATATGTGGATGGAACCGCTTTAATTGGGATAATACTCCGAGAGCATCGTGTGCAAAGCGCCACAAATATGTAACGCGAAAGGGCGAACACGATTTTCGCGGATAATAGACACTACGTAGTAGAGTCCTCATCACAGTTTTCCTCAGTGTGAACGAAACAGTAGCGCCATCAAACAGCTGCGGCATTAGACTCGCTTGCTACATCACGATGGACGCACGAGCAGTTGCCGGTCATTTTACCAACGACAAAATCGTCACCAAGAGCGAGTGCTGATGTCAGTACGTAATTAGGGAGGACTGTAGAGCACGTTTCGGGTGTAGAGACGCGCGTCTCGCACCGCGGTCGCATTTTGAGCGAGGTTGCGGGATGACGCGAGTGGTGGCCTTTATATTGCTCTTATGCAAAGTAAGTATGCGATATACGCACCACTAAAAAATGAGGCTGTATTGATGCAATAGACATATGCTTTATTGTTTACATTATACCTGCAATATTCCGACATTTTGTTAATTCATAATTTTTTGAGGTTTCATGAAATCCGAATCTACGAGGCGTCCCTGCAAAGCAAATTGCGTATGCATTCTGAGCCTCCCAATTTTTTTATGTAAATATGAAATACGAGTGACAGAAAGATAGTTTAATAAACAGTAGGAGGGGGGAAGATGGAAGGTTGTGGTGGAAAAATCCGTAAACAGGAGTTGCGTGCTCGAGCCCACGTTTCTACAAGTGGGCTTTTCCTTCATCAAGGCAAGAACTGATTTCCTTCGCGCTAGCGTGTAGACTATATGCATCGTGGCCCTTTCCTCCAACCAGAACAAAGGAGCGGGATGCAGAAGGTGCGGGAGGGTGGGGGGGGGGGGGGGGGGGGCTCCGTGACGAATAATTCGAATGAAATGGAAGAGGTATTTCGTGAATGAAAAAAAAAAGAAAACAGTGGTAGAGGGGGTTACATGTTTCACTGAGTCACGGTTGTCAGAGGAAGCAGCACTTAATAACGATAGGTTAGAAATTCCTAGAAGGAGGCCTCAACTATCATTGGATTTGTTTGTGTATGTGTTCCATATGGAAAGGATTCAAGAGCCCCCTCACAAGCTTTTATACCCAGTGGCTGTAGTGTATTGAACTTGTGAATAAGGTATGACTCGGCATATTTTGTGTCTCTTGGGGAGAAGAAGTTTGCCTGAAGTATGTAAAGTTTGAGATCGTCGAAGTTATGAGCTACTACATTAAAATGCCGTGCCCACTACTTTCGGCAATTCGTTTACCTTGTCCACGCGATTTCCGTTTAATCTACCACTGACAGTCTGCATTTCGCCGATGTACCGTTTGTGACAATATGAACATTCGATCATGCGCAGGTAAAACTAGATTTTACATGATGGACGTAATCACTTGCGGTGCTTTTACCGGAGTTATCCTGTGGTTAACCTCCCTGTCTTTCCTTTATCTTTTTTTCTCCCTCTCTTTACCTATAACGCCATATTAATGGTGTTTGCAAGTATTGCACCTTGGACTAGATCAAGGTGTTGTGTGGGCAGTAGCATGCGCGTTTACTTTTGCATACACTAATACGTTCTTAATATTCCTATTGCGGCGATACACGACCTTTGGCACTTCGGGAAGCGCTTCTATAAGCTGCTCGTTGCTTGCCAGCATTGGACAACACTTACGGAGGATATTATTGATATTTGTGAGCGCATTTGAGTATTTGCGGCTGGTTGAGCGGTGCTGCGGGGACCCTTTGAGCTAGTGTTAATTTCCTATCTATTTCACATGCTTAGTTTTATACGACGTTTAGAGCATCTTGCGGGCAATTTCTTTCACCTACTGTTTCCTTTAAGTTGCTCAGGTGGTGAACGTAGTCACTGTCGTCGCTACAGATCCTTTTTATACGCCTCTCATGCCCGACAAATATCCCTTGTTTGCAATGTAGCTGGGGATGACTAGTGTAATCTAGATATTATTGGCTGTCTTTTGGTTTTCTGTAAAGTGTCGTCTTTAATTTTCCTGCTTCAAGAAATACCGTCACATCAACGAAGTTAAATTCTTTGAGTGAATGGTGCATGGTAAATTTAATACTAGAGTGAAACCTGTTACAGTGATCAATGCATCTGTTTAGTGCTCTTATGCGATGTCCCCATATAATCAATATGTCGTCTGTATTTGGAGATAGGCTAAGGGCTTTACTGGACATGAACCCATAAAACGTTGGCGTATGTTGACGCAAGACGGGTTTCTATAAAAATGCGGATAGTTTGCAGGTTGCAGATTTAATCAAGTTCAAAGTAATTAAGCGTAACACCTAAGCGTTAGAAACGTCGGATCGAGTGCACAACCACTTTTTACGAATTTTTTTAATTGCAGAATATTTAGTTATATAACTACATGCTAACTACAGTTCGTTGCTCAAACTCGCGTAATATAACGTGTTATATATATAACTTCAAATCTTTTCTAGGAATTTAATATCGACTGTCCTAGAATAGCGTTGTGCGAATTTGACTCATTCGCAGACAGTCCATCATAATTCGCGCCTTAAGGGGATAGGCAACGGTACAACACAAATAAGGGATCGACTAAATGTTAAGTTCACGCCGCCTGCCAACACAGTATTCTTGTTTTCTAGACAGAAACTGTTTAGATGGCGCTCAAGTGGTGATAAGTATTCATCAAGGGAAAAAGACGGAAAATGATCGAAGCAACCAAATCCTGAAATTTTTTCATTATGTAAAAGATGCTACTGCTCGATTTCCAATGGAACTGATTTGCGATTAGGAATGTCAAAGGACAGGTCTAGTTCTTGCTAATGTCAGGAGAAAGGAGGATAGCTGAGCCTCCGTGAGCATCTGACACTGAGCGACAATATTAGGATATGCCTTATAAAGACATATATCTCAGCATCCACATGAGAAAATATTGTATCTGATGCACGTACAGTGAAAAGGTTCTATTGAAGTGTCATTGAATTATTGTAATTTTTCCTGCGAATGCTACCGGCGTTTAAATGAACAAGAGATCGATGCTTCTCAGAGAGTGATGGAATTAATCGTACAGCAGGAAATGACTTGAATGATGGATGCGTAACAAAAGAAAGAACAAAAAATAGGAAAAGGCTCTTCGATCAATGACACGGCACTTAGTTGATATCCCGAAGACGATGCTCCTAATATACAGTCAAGGCCTTGCGGCTGCTAGTATGGCTAGCCGTAGTCGGGCAGCAGTCTGTCCAGAGAAACTGGAAGCTCCTGCGCTTCTTTAAGAGCTTGGTGTTTGTGGGAACAATCTCTCTTCTCAATAATAAGGTTATCGATAACAAGCACTGCAGAATCGGTAATACCAGAAAGGCCAGCCTGGCGAGAACGTAGATGAGCTTTGCGGGTTCTTAGGCGAAGCTTACCTTTCTTCTCGCGACAACACGCTTCTCGCGACAGCCTAATATTGTTCTCTTTTTACTTTTTGTTGACATGACGGGCAATTTTGCAGACTAACAGGGCAGCTAATAGCATTCACTTGCAAAGCCACCTTCAATTTACGTGATAGCAACCAACTTGATCTGAACGTTATTCAGTTATAAAATGTTCTTTAAAGGGGCCCTGGAACACTTTTTGAGCATGGTCAGAAAACACTGCCGATCGGTAGTCGAGGATCCCTAGAACGCGCGAGCCAGATATTATAGCGCAGCACGCGGCCTGGAATTTACAATAAATTCTCGAAGTCAGCTAAAAATCGCTTTCTGTTCTCTCGACCAATGACGCTACGGCTCAAAAATCAATGCGTCAGGGCTCAAGTATCGGCCATTGGATGATTTGAGCATGGCGTGCTCGGTCGTTACTGAGGCCGCCACGGGAGGCCGCCGCTTGTCTGTGCGTCTGCGCGCGATCGCACTGAAAAGCGGCGCATTCGAAGTAAAAAAGAGAAAAAATGCTCAAGGTCACGAGGCGTGCGTGACGTATTTTCCTCCCCGAGCCATCGCTCCCTGCTTAGCTTGCAGCGCTTTCGTCGGGACTAGAGATGACAGAATGCAATTTCAGCGTGCGACAAATCTTTGTAACTCCGCTCGTACTGGACGGTTTCTAAAAATTTTTAAGGTGGTGAATTCTTGAGGCAGTAAGCTCCTTTACTGAATCCATTTCCATGGCTACCTAAAAGTGTTGCAGGGCCCCTTTACTATCGGCAACTTCCTTATTTAACGCCTCATTTCTTTAGCGCAGTGCGTGGTTTGCAGCCGTCAAATCGTACCGCAGTGGAACAATTTTTAATTGTAGAAAACACGTCATGTGTTTAAACCAGAATATGATGAAAAGCTTGCCCTGCAGACGTGCTAGCTTCTCCGCAGAGTATTTTGTATCACCTATTGTGTTCCGAGCGCCAGTATCAGATACTGTGTAGAATGAGTTGAAATGCAACCGTCGAAACATTTTAGTTTCATTCACGCATAGTATTCTTTATCCGGTGTACATATGGGTTGCAATTACTAAGTCGCACGCGAGCGCGTGCCCGGGGAGTCTAAGTTCTGTCAGAGCATGGGGCTTTAGAGCAGATGCATAGGTCGAAGAGGAGAAAACACTAGTTATCTGACCGCAAAATTATGGCTTCATACCCCATCAATTGGTCTAAATGCATTTAAAGCGCGCAAACTGTGTCAATTTGAAATGTTTGAGGTAGGTGTAGGAGAAAGTCTTCAGCTCATCCACCTCACCCTAATGAATGGAGTCACATCTCCAGCATACATTGAAGCTTACGAACAGGCACGCTGGAAATGGGTGACATGCTGTTCTCTACTTTTTATGTATCTACTTGTAAGTTTTTGTGCGCTTGTGCCAATACTAGGGCTTATTCAGCATCCCGCTCATCAACAGGATGTATAATTTTAATATATGTCATATGTATACTTCAGCAAGATAACTGAACAGTGTATTTATTATTGCGCGAGCGCAAAAAAATCACGCCATATCCACGAAGTGAATGATGATGAGGGCGAAGCTCGATCGTTTTCATCCATGGCACAAAGAGAATGTGTGGTCTGGAACGCGCTTACACTTCACGATCATCAGCGTCATCGTCATCGTTGTCACGTGTAGTGGGTACATTCCACTATACTGGAACGCGCTTATACTTCATTGTTATCACGTGTAGTGGGTACATTCTACTATACTGGAACGCGCTTATACTCCATCGTTGTTATCACATGTAGTGGGTACATTCCACTATACTGCGTCATCGTCATCTTTATCACGTGGACTGGGTACATTCCACTACACGTGGCTACCTCAACCCTCACAAAAAAAGCTACCTTTAGAAGTAAAAGGGATATACTTCCGATGTGCACTAGCAATGCTGAGACAAAAAGCATGGGTGCTTTGTACAATAACGCGCCCCTCAATCTTTGTACTATAACGCGCCCCCTCAGCCTGCCTCATCAGTCGGCCGTAGTCATGCTTCGGTCTTCAACCTTTGTACAATAACTATACCATGTCATTTAATTACGTAGCGTCCGACGCTGTGGAGGCTAGCATGAGCTTTTGAGAATTGAGATTTGGTTCAAGTTCCATAATCGCTATATTATAAACAAAAATGAACAAGAAAAAAATGTACAATTTATATGGACGGATAGAACGATAAAAGCTGTAATATCTAGAGCTTGACTAGCCTCGCCTCCCCGTCACAATAGCAGCAACATGCGGTACATAGAAAGTTTTTCGCTGTGCCCAGCATTTGAACACGCAGCGTAAAAATGAAAAGCGAACACTGGATATTTGTATTTACAGCAGGAAGCGATACATTATATTTCAAACACCGAGTCACTATATGTGAAACTGATTTTTAGGCCATTAGACGTAGCCATCTGTTTGCTTGAATTTCTTTAGTACATTGGGGAGGCAAGTAACGCAATAGGTGGGATTCATAGTGTGCACGCGGCCGTGGAGTGTACCAGTGAACAGTGTGTCTTGTTGAAAGTTTAATAGGGATTCATAATTAAGTTAGCTAGATGGACGTGTGTAGCGGTTATTAGGGATTAGTTCTGATCGAAATATTTTTCAGAGAACATTCATGGGAAATTTCAATTTTGAAGATCTTACATCTGGCAAAGGATTCAGACGTATGTGCATTGTATATAATACTTGGAAATAGAACGTATTGCGCGTTTTGTGATATCATGAAGTTATGTATACATTTTTTTAGTCCCGGTACCCCAAAATAAATGGAACTATAGCGCAAGTCGGGAGAAAAAACACCATGATATGTCATAAATTTGTTGTGTTCTCGGTAGTATTCTTAGATATTTTCTCACGATTTACAAACACTACAAAGTTTAATTTGGTATGAAATTGATGTGATGCTCCGAAGACATGTGTTCGAAAAACAGAACTTCTTAGTGTCCTCGCAAAGGGCGAGCATTCTATTTTGGCATTATTTAAAGGAGAACTGACACAAAATTTTTGCACTTTGTCTGTTTTTGTTGCAATAGGATAGCTTATAACGCACTTATCATGGCTGTAAACCATGGTTGCGCGAGTGCGGGACGTTTATTTATGTATAGACGTTTTTAGAGCGCCCAGTCACAGTTTCGGGTTTCAAAGTGCACCGAGCTAGGCAGGAGGAGATCTGGCGGCAAGGTAAACACAGCTGGCCATGTGACCACGCAGTGACGGGGGCACCACGCGCGAGCGGGTGCAGCACTGACAGCCAGCATAGCCAGTACACGCGAAAGCCGCAGGCACGGAGGAATAAATTGCAAGTAGCGCAAGCGCAAGCCGCGTGCCAGCAGCCAGCCAACACAAACTAGTGACGTACGTTTGTTTACATTGCCGCCGCGATGATGTCGGCGTCACGAGGAGCTCCGCATCTCGCTCAGTCGCGCGGCATGCACTTTAAAATTATTTTAAATTTGTTATAGGCTACATTTTCCCTTGATATTTCGTAGTTGTTCTGTATGTTTCCACATGAATCTATCTCGCCCATTATGTCTGCTTCGAAATTTTCTGTCTCTTTTAGGTACAGCGAGTTAGCATAGCACATTTGTCGATCTGGCTCTGAAAATAACAGCCTTTAGACTGTGTGCCGATGATATAATACTATCGGTATTTTGTTCGAGAACAAAAAACCTTGTGTCGAATGCATATATAACATATTCTGTTGAAGTGTCTACTGTTATGATGTTTATAAACTAACACACACAAGTGGTTGGAGTTTACTACCTAAGTGGTACGCCATATCATATTTTTTGCTAAAGGCGGATAGTTCCTTCATTATTGGCAACTGTTGGCGTCTTTTACCTAATTTACTGCGAAACTGCGAATACCGTAGCATTTTCATTTGCGCAGTAATGTTGCATGGTGTATGGTATCCAAGGCGCTGAAAAAATCTATAGACATCTAATGGTTTGCATATTACGGGCGAAGCACCTTAATGCTCAGCCTTGTACCCCCCGGTGTCCAGCGTAGCTCTGTTTCGAGTGGAGACTGCTGGGGACGCTGCAGGTATGAGCGTTTTCTCCCCGGCGCGTGCTCTGGTTTCGCGATCCCGGCGCGTGCTCTGGTTCCCTTCAGCCAAGTACAAGCAGCTCTACGAAGAAAACAAAGGCATCGAGCGAGATCCCATGCTAACGAAAGCCGACGTTCTGTGCTTTACTGAAACGTGGAACGTGAAAGAACTGTACATCAACGGATTCGTCCCAGTCGTCTGCACAGAAGAAGCGCAGCGTCCGGCGGGTGGTGTTGGGATGTACGTTAAACTGTCAGGGACCGCGCTGGATCTCAATCTATCTATAACTAGTCAAGTTCACAACAGAGAACATGCTGCGATAAAACTATCCAACGGAATCGTTGTCATGACAATGTACCTGGTCCCTAATTTCTCTGAGGCACCGTAACTAAATACATTGGTACAGCAATGCGAGACTACAATAGAAAATACAAGAACGACCCCTTCATACTGACCGGTGACTTCAATGTAGGTATCATGAGCGACAACTAGCTTGCACAGCATACGACATCGAGTTATGCTCTCAGATGCATTTCATATGACCATAAACTTTTAAGAACAACCAGGGGGGACGTGTATAGACCTCGTCTTCGCTAACTTCAGATTACATCCCATTCAAGAACCCCTCTGGCTCTTCCCTTCACCGATCGCAAGGTGGTCCTCATGAAAAACGAAGTCCGTACCTCAACACCTTATTCGCCTTATGACATCAATAAAACAACATTGTATACTCTGTGCACACGTGTTTGTCACGTATTTTCATGGTCGATTGGGGAATGTAGGGGGGATTCACGGTTACCCGAATGATTCCCAGTGCTTCGCCCACTCATAATCTTTCACTTCGTGGATATGCGTGGATTTATTTTTCCACTTTTTATTTACATTTTTGTAACACTTCTCATACCTTACTTTATGGTGTTAGCCCGCTGTTGCTGCTAAGTCATAATTAATCTATATATTCGCAGACTAACAAATGACGACGTGTTGTAGGTTAAGCTTTAAAAAACTGTGGGAAAATTTCTCCTAATATATTGTCCTCAATAAATTTGTTTCGTTGATTCCATGTTGCGGTGATTCTCTTTGAGCCATTGGCGTCGCGCTGCACGTAGGCTCTCGCGCTCATTCGAAACCACTTGCGTTAGACCAAAACATAAGTGATACACGTCACTTAAGTGATTCACATTATGAGGATCATGTCACCAAGTTTCCCAAAAAATTCCAGGCCTTCAAGGAAATAGTGTCTTTCGACCATGATGCTGCAGATATCCACGTCAATGAAATAATCCACGATCCGTTCATGTCCTTGAAGTTGTTGACGCCAAACCTGTGCATTCAAAAGTTACTATTTGCGCTATTAGGCAGCACCACATCGACCTTGATCCTCATTCATCTGCATTTGACGTAGCCTTCAAGCCTTCAGAACTTTAATAGTATTGTGTTCATGATTATCACCTGCCCAATTTTCATTGTCAAATACATGTGACCTTCAGTCGCTTGTTCTTATAAACAAACGATGGTCTTTCAACGCTTTCGTTTATGTTTAACGAACAAGGAAGTTCGCGTGGTGAAACCACAAGAACTGCCATCACGAAGTATCTGTATGCCTTCAAAACTGTCATATTGAGGTAAAGAGAAGTCAAATTATATGTCGTTTCATTAAAGCAGATAAAATTTAAGAAAAGGTGCGTTAGAGCCTCACAATATTATCGCTACTTTAGGTGTCTTATCGACAGACGCGAATTCGCTGCTGCCTCATATTGCAGTTTCGCAACATCGCAAGCATAAATTCACGCGCGGCCATACATCGTCTGATGGCAGAAATATGACACCTACAGCTTTCACTCTATTGGCCTGTGATCCCCAATGGAAGCAGAGGAACTCCTGACTGAACTGCATGACTCTTTTATGCAGCAATGAATTACGCAAATCGTTTGCTCACAGGAGTCGTTTCATTTGCGGTCACGCATCTTTTATATCCGTGTTCTGCCCATATTAGATTTATGGCAAACTGGTTTGACTGCATTACAGATCGCAGAGAGAAATAGTTATTGGGCTCATTAGAAACATCGTGATCACGTCTCTACGACATTTGTAGTAGAGCACCACAGGTGCATGATTTTCAGTATATTCAAAGGCCCAAACCGGCGCTTCGCAAAGATTGGCTGAAGAACAGACCACAACTTAGGCTCCAGCTTCAAAGTCTTACCCTTGTAACCTGAGTTGCCAAGCCTATGGTTAGTTAAGATAAAGTTATGACAATATCACTTAGTGGTTCGAGTGAAAACATACCAAGGCGACGTCAAGCGGAATTTCTACTCATGCCATCGCCGTCATCGCCACAACGGACGAAACCTACAGGCGACGGACGATTTATTCACACCTCAACGTTCCGACACATTAAACATTCTCAAGTTCGATTTGGCGTAACGCAAGATAAAATGCTACCACTATAAGGTTAAAGCAGATGCGCGGTTAGGGACGGTCGAAGTAATCACCAAGATCCCCCTTTTCAACTGAAGGAAGTTTAAAAATAGTCAATTGATATCAAGTAAAAGAGCTCAATAATTAACTCACTACTGGCAACAACAGATCAAGGAACGAGGGCTCACTAAGCGATGCCGTGTAGCCTAAAAATTGCAACGAATAGTACAGCTGAGAGATTCACACGAGGCATACAGCACTTCATTCATACGTATGTATTATTTAAAGGCGTATGATTGAGAAATAATAGACAATGATACCAAGGAAAGCAAATGGGATGCTTTTAGTAGTAATTGTAAAGTAAATGTGAAGAAAGAAAAGTTGACAAAAAAAGTGGGGAACTCTTAAGCTTCGCCTTTAAGAGTTGAACGCACTGGAGATATCCTGTTCCTAGTGCGCACTTCAGTCACTTAGTACATACTATGTAATGGGTAACATGCTTTAAACCACGAGCAATTATGCGCGGGAAATTCGGGAAATGTTTTTGAACTTGCTATGCACCCAGTACGTGTTCTTAAGGGAATACGCGCAGCAATGTGTGTGCCTTTTGTAATGGGAGGGCGGCTTTGAACCACAATGTCGTTATGATATTCACATCTTCTTACGCCCTATGGCAATTTACGCATGTACCAGGCAACATTACTGCGATATTACATGTTGTATTGTGACGCCTGTACACAGGCGTGTTTGTAAAGCATGAAAGTTATTTTCACTGCATTTCCCATCATAGGAAGTTATTTTCCATGTAACCCCACGCAGAAGCGTGGATGTGTGGTAGAACACATGCTTGCCACACAGACGGCCTGAGTTTGATCCTCATTCGGACCCAGAAAATTTTACTATGTATTTTATTTCCATGTTTCTTGATTTTTCGGTCACGGACAAGATAGTGATTTTTCGCTCACAAACAACGACGCCGCCGCCGACGCCGACAGGGACGCCGACGCCGGAATTTCTGCGAAACGAGCTCTTTAACGCTGTCGCGTTAAAGGATAGCTTGCCGTTGGCAATAACCGTACCCTGTGACCTTAGAATAATACGCTCGTTGCTCTACCCACTCAGCTGCCACGGCGGTCGTTCCTCCGTCCACTTTATAGGGTATATATGAGCTGAAACGTGGAAGTGTCAGACAGCGCCGCTAGTAGCTATGACGGCGAGTGTTGAACACTTCTTTTCTACCTTTTATTATCACGTAGCATATAATTTTATTAAAACCTGGCAGGTGACCAATTATCCCTCGCATACTACCTGAAGGCATCAAGTTTGACAGAACGAGACCCTCTGTATGAATGAAGGAAAGAAGTAGAAGTTCAAGTGCTCGTTTTCCTTTATTAGATACAATATTTCTTAGATACAAGCTGTGCTCTAAAAAATTAGTTCAACTACCACTAAGTCATTCAAGTCTGAGTTACAGCAGAGCATCTCTTGATCTAAGTTTCCGCTTATCTTGATGACCATGTGTGCAGAACATACTCTAGAGGGAAAGCTTTCAATAGGCTCCATGCATTGAAGCTGATGTTCGAATTAGTGTCGCCTTAAATGTGCGATACCAATGCTACCAGCTCCTGAGACGCTTGCTAGATTTGACATCAGTGTTCCATTTTACTCAGCAAACCTTAGCCAGCTACCTTCGCGCTCTGCTTTTCGGATGCGTCAAGCCGTGTGTTAGTGTAATGTGTTCCGTGCAGCTGACCCGAATATGAGCAGTTGAAATTTCCAGTTGTTTGTGCGCAGTTTTTAGCAGGCACGCACTAACAGTAATGCATAGCGAATAGAAATTCTCCGTTCACTTAGACAAGGGTCACTCGGCGGATTTGGAGCTCGACGCAAACAGCGTTAGCCGTGGGTGCCGTGCAGTAGGGATACCAAAGCATGAGAAAGGCAGAACGATTTATGCTTATTTGTGTTCATCGTCACGGTAACCCCCATTGGCTGTGGACCTTCAGAAAGGCGTGGTCATCTTCTGCAATCGCGTTGTTGGCACTGTTGGGGAACAAAGACTTCAGTTTCTGCGGCAACATTCTTTCGTTGTTCTTTCGTGTTTTTTTCTGTGCGAGTAAACAGCATGGACGCAATCTTTGATCGCGTTGATAGCAACTGCGGCTTCGTCCATAGCGGCTGCACCAAGCATTTCATTCTAGCCGCGTGCTTTCGGAAGTGGTTTGCCGACATCCGTGATTGTGCATTAGTGAGCCAGTTTTCTTCCTCGTGAATTCTGCGCCAAAAAGATGAACACATCTGAAGAGACAGGACAGACACTACTAAGTAGCGTCTGTCCTGTCTTCTCACATGTGGTCGTCTTTTTTAGCGCGAAAATTCTAGATATTATGTACTCACCTACTCGCCAATAAGGAGTTCTTATTCAGTTTTCTTCCGTAGCGGCTGCCACGCTTAGTCGTTTTGCTTCGCAACGCGCGCAGGGCGCGCGTGTTCCTTATCAATTGCGTGGAGGTTGCCAACGATCAACCCGAGAGCGACGCATACCATGAGCGCGCAATGTCTCAAAAATTAATATGGCGGGAACTGTTGAAGATGAAGAGCTTCCAGCTGCGGTTTTCCTGCTGGCATAAAACTCCCTTGCTACATGGCGATAGACGCACGATCATTTGCTGGCTATTTTAACGGTGGCAATATTATCGACAAGGGCGCGTAATGAGGAGGGTACGTAGTTAGGGAGAGCTGTAGAGCATGTTTCGGGGCTAGGGACGGGGCTAGGGACGGGGTTCTTTTGGAGCGATCGCATTGTACATGAATTCGCGGGGTGACGAAAATTGCGGCTTTTCGGTTGGTTGTATGCAAAATAACTACAAGATTTACCCATTCGAAAAACAAATTAAGGTGTGGGGTTGCAATAGACATTTTTTGTTGCTTGCTTGATAATTTTTATGATCCAATCTTTACTTTGTAATTTTTGTGGTCCCATGAACTCAGAATTTATGACGTTTTTTTTGTTTGTAAATGTAAATGCAAAATGCGCATGTGTTTCCGGACTCCGATTTGATCCTTTTTATGTAAAATCGAACAGAAATGTTTGTAAAACATTTAGGTATTTAATTCCCAGCTAGTTAGGATAAGTTACTCAAACTCGCAAAACGCGACGTATTCTTGGAATTCAATATGGAGTGCCTTCGAATTATCTTGCGCGAATTGGACGCCTTCCAAGAGAGTGCATAATCATTCGCTCCTGAAGGGGATAATTATGGGTACATCTGAAATGACAGTATAACAATAATATGATGATACAACCTGTTAATGACACATATTTGTTTTCTAGACGAAAATGGGTTTGGTTGATCTCAAGAGGCGATATGTATTCAGCAAGAGAAGAAGACGGAAAACGCAAGACGACAGCAAGCAGCGAGCTTTCTCGATATTCTAAAAGATATAGCTGCTAAATTTTAATTCAGACTGGTTGGCAGATAAAAAATGTCAATAGAAACGTCTAGTCTACGACTATCACTAATGTCAGAGGAAAGGAAGATCTGAGCCTCCATGAGTAGCAGGCGCTCAGCGACAATACTAAGATGTGCATTTGAAAGGACCGACAGGAGTAAATAAGGCCTGTGACGCACGTGTATTGAGAAGGTTATGTTGTAGAGTACGTGAAGTCACTAATGTTATAATAATTTCTCCGAATGCTACGCTGATTGAAATTAGCTAAAGTGCGATGCTTGCCAGAGAGTAAGTGAATTATTTCTTGTGCTGATTAACACATAAATGACAGATGCGTAGAAAGGAGAAGAAAAAAAAACAAAGGCCTATCGATCAATTAATTACACGGAACCCATTTGAAAAACTGAAGGTGGTTCTTACACTTTAAAATCAAGGCTTTGCTTCTGCTAGTCTGGCTAGCCGTCAATAAAGTTGTGTTCTCTCTCTCTCTCTGGCTAATCGTACATGCGGCAGTACTCCGGTAGTATTCCGTCCTGACTTTGTAATTCCTTGGGCCTGTTGGTAAACGGAACTCGAAAACACATTCAACACTAGCAAACAAGGACGTAAGAGAGACGGCACCACATAGCGATAACTTTCAACGTAGCCTGGTCACGAAACGCGAGCAGGGAGTGGAGAGACTTCCTAGCGATCATCTGCAGCGGCGCGGCATTCCTGTGGCAGAAGACTCTGCCAGGCTTACTCGCCAGCATCGCTAAGACACAAACAGCGACTAACGGCGTCACAACCACCGGCAAAGTTAGCGCATCCTAGTGTCGTCTCTCTTACGTCCTTGTTTTCTAGTGCTGAATATGTTTTAGAGCTCCGTCTTGACAGTTTGCCAGATCTTCCATTTTCGCATATCCGCTGATGCAAAGAATCACATTTGATTCATTTGGCATGGTAAAAGTCATTGTAAAATCATTCAATAAGTCGTCATCCAGGGCAGTAGACGGCATCAATGCTAAAGCGATAAAAAAATAGTAAACATCTGTGTAGCCTGTTCTCATCAATCATATTTCGAGGGTCACTCGAAAGCGGTTCAATTCCACATGACTGGCAGGTGGGCAAGGCCATCCCAGTCTTCAAAAAAGGAAGCCGAGCATCGCCGAGTAACTACCGTTCGATTTCTAAAACAAGCGTCTCTTGTAAAGTAATGAAGAATATCATATAGTCGCATATTGCTAACTTCTTTATATCTGTTAATTTCTTTTAGCCAAATAAGCAAGGTTTTCGAAGAAGTTACTCCTGTACACTCAACCTGCTCTTTTTCAACATGATTTACACATAAAGCTAGACCGCAACATTCCAAATGACACAATTTTCTTAGATTTTCGAGACAAGGTCCTCATGGTTGTCTTTTATTAAAGTTATCCCGTCTTAACATTCACCCCAGTGTTTCAAACTGGACTCGAGGGTTTTTAACCAACCGCCGACAATTTATTTATGCGAACACTCTTCATTTCTGGTGTACCGCAAGGTACCGTACTTGGTCCCCTTCATTCTTGATGTACAGTAATGAGCTCCCTTCTGATATTTCTTCTCACATCCCGTCTATTCCCAGAATATTGTGTTGTTTAACGCGCAAGTACTAACCCCTGCGACCGTTCCACATTACAATGTAACATCACCCGCATATAGAACTGCTGTAACACTTGGCTAATGTCCTTGAATGTATCTAAAACTGTGTTAATATCTATTCGCCGTCGTCAAAATCAAGTTTATAACTACAGTATGAATTACTACCAGATTGCAACACTTGTTTCACTTAAATACCTTCGTGTGTACACCTCGCGTGACCTCACTTGGACCTGTCATATTAACCACATAATAAATTCTGCTACTCGGACTCTATGACATATACGGCGTAACATTTCGCTCCCTTTTCCTTCTATTAAAAATTTGCTTGTGAAACATGTGTGCGGCCGAAGCTAGAGCATGCGAATGAGATTTTTCATCCGCACCACACTAGCCTCACTTACGCCCTCGAGTCTGTCCAGAACAGTGCGGCGCTATTTATACTAACTATTCATACAACTCAAGCATCTCGGCACTAAAAGATTAACTTACCCGATCTGGCTAAGAGCCCGCAAAATCGCACTGCTTAACCTTTCTAATAAATTTTTCCCATTATTTGCCTTTAGATAACTCATAGATCATAGAATAGACGGATGTGAGACACGCGAGCACGAGTGCGGCGGGCGGGGAGGGTTGTAAGCTCTTCCTCAGCAAAGGGATTTAGAGCACAAGCAGGGTCGAGGAAACGAAAACACCGGATAGCTGCCCCGAAAAAAATATTGTCTTATACTCCGTCAAAGCGGACACATGTATTTGAAGCAGGCAAAACGGCTCTATCAATTTCAAAATTTTTTTACCATATGTGCAGGAGAAAGCCTTGAGTTCATCGACCAAGCTATAGTGACTGCGTTCTCAACTACAGCAAACATTCAAGTCCAACAAACAGGTGCGCTACAAATGGGACACATGCTGTTCTCTACTTTTCTGTATTTACTGGTAAGTGTTCATTCTCTTGTCCAATACTAGGGCTTATTCAGCATCTGGCACATCGACAACATGTAAAATTTTAACATATGCCTCATGTATACTTCACCAAGGTTAGTGAATACAGTAATGATTATACGTGAGCACAAAAAAAAGTCAAATTTGTAATGAAAGGTTTGAGTTACAATGGGCACTAGCACTGCCTAAATAAATAGCATGGGTACATTGTTCTATAACGCGCCCCTCAATCATTCTGGGAAGAATAGATTGCCTGATCGGTGGGCCGTAGTCATGCTTCGGTCGTCCACCTATGTTCAATAATTTATGCTTGTCATTTAACTGATAGCGTGCGACGCTGTGGAACCTAGCATGATCATATGACATTTAAGACTTGGTTTATTTCACTCCAATTGATCAATTAACAACCATAACGAATGAGGTGAGAAAAAAGAGGACTATTAATGGTGAGGATAGCGGGATAAAATTACAATATCTGCAGCCTGACTATCCCCGCCACCCCGCAACAATAGTAGGAACATGCGGTACAGAAAGTGCTTTATTTGAGGCAAAAATTTGAACTGACCATGCAAAAATCAAAAACAAACACTCAAGGTGTCGTACTTACACTACAAAACGATATATTCTCAGGCATTATATTTAAAATTGATTTTTAGGCATTTCACGTTGCCATATTTCAATTTGAATCTGTTTAGTACTCTGGGTAGGCAAATACTGTAATAGCTGTAATCCATAGTATGTACGCAGCCGTGGATTGTACTAGCGAACAGTGTGTCTAGTTGAACGTGTGGAGAGATTTAAGGTAAAGTTATTTAATGTACGAAAGTAGCGGTTACTACGAATTAGTTCTAATCAACATGTTGTTATGAGACAGTAGTCACAGCGAATTTCAATGTTTAAGATCTTAAATCTTCCAACGAATTGAGACGTATGTGCATTGTATGGAATACCTGAAACAGAACGTGTTGCGTTTTTTGTTCTATGATTAAGTGATGTCTAGATTTTTTTAGTCCCGCTACCCCAAACTAAATGGAACTAGCTCAAGTGGGGACGGAAAAAAACCATGCTATATCATTATTTTTTCCTGTTCTGGTAATGTTTTCATATTTTCCTAAGATTCCCACAACACTACAAAGTTTATTCCATCTGCAACTGGCCGTGATTCTCCCAGAACCTGTGTTCGTGAAACACTAGTTCTAGCGTCTTTGCAAAGATCTAGAATTCTATTTTGACATTATTTGAGTACAACAAAGTAAGCATAGCTACATGCTGTAGGTTTGCCTCGGAAGGTAACAGCATTTGTCTCGGAAACAACAACACCCAAGTGAAAAGTCTGCATAATGTGTTATTTGTCGATGATATGACATTGTCGATAATTGTTCCAGAAAAAAAAGCAAGCTTGTGTCGTCTGCATAAATAACACATTCTATTGAAGTGTCTGGTCTCGTGATGTCGTTTATTCAAAAAAAAAAACTAGAAGTGGGTTGATTTACGACCCTGTGGTGCGCCATATATTATTTTCGCTTTTGCGTATAGTTCCGGAAATATTGACCCACATTGGTCTCGATCACTCATATAACTTTCAGTTAAATTTAATACAACACCACAAATGTCAAAGCATTCTTTTTTTTGCAGTAATGTTATTGGTATATGGTATTATGATGATGCGTTTTCAGGATCGTCACGCCGCTGAGCGTGCGACGCGTTGAAGATGGAGGAGACGGTGGCTGGTTTTAAAAACCACACGAAAATTGTATTGAACGGCACACACACACGAACTACATAAAGAGAGAACGTACTACGAGTCGATTGTCTCAGGTGGCGGCGCTAGAGTCCGGGAAGTTGTGGGCCAGGTAGGATCCCGGTGGTGACGTAGCAGTCATCAAGTAGCTGTCCGGCGTGGTAGTGACGCAGAACCAGCAGGGGTCATGGGGCGAATGAGCGGCCCACCGCTCGGTAGACCGTAGCCGCCATTGTTGGTAACAACGCACGTCTCGTCAGCGCCAGGCGAAGACCTTGCTACACTCGCTGTCCCGAAGGCGCAAGGAAGCCTGGAACCTTGAACCACGTGCGTAGGTGCGGGTTGTACCACGACAGGAGGCCGCGTTCCATGTCTTGCGAGGCGATTAACTGGAGGCACTCACTGTCACGAAGACAGGCGCCTGTGAGCGCGAACCACGCGCGTCGATGCAGGAATGGTAGCTCTCCCGCCCGTTCTGACCGTCCTCGAAATTCTCTCATGCGCGAGCCCTTTTATTGCGATAGCAATTATATGGACACTCTCCGCTGCTTTTCGCCGTCGGCGTCATGCCCCGTATATGTATATGCATATATATAAATACGAAAAGCCACGAATAAAAAAAACTCAGAAAAATATTTTCCGACGCGCGGAATCGAACGGGCGACCTCTCGCTCCGTGGCGCGTGGCACTATGCCACAGAAGCGCACGTCCTACAGCATGCTAACGGCGAGCTATTTATATACACCATTCACCGCTAGCGGTACTTCGATCTCGGGGGAATATAGCGTGTTCTCTGCCTTAGCAGCGAACCAGCGAGATGGCGCGAAGTGCGCCCTGGGCGCCACTCGTTGCAACAGGCCCTTTGCTCTCGCGGCGTAGTCGCGTAGTCGCCCGTGGCCGAGCGCGCACGCGCGCCCGCGCGCTTATCTTGGGATGGGGGATAGCGCCGGTTTTACGTCGTGTACATTCGCCGGAAAGATTGTGTTTAGGTTACAGAGCACACAAACGTCACTTCGCTCGCTGCAGAGGCCCCGTTCGCGAAAGAAGCGCGCTGTTCAAACACAGTGAAATAACAACCATAGCAACTGTGACACTTGTTAGTTCGCGCTCGTCCTGTGTATACATGTGCGTATGTTTCGTGCGCCCCTTGTGTTTGAGCAGAGCGTTAAGTGTCGAGCTGTGAACGTTGTTAGTTCGCGCTCGTCCTGTGTTTGTTCTTGTCGTGCGTCCTTTTCACTTGAGCAGCTGACTTCAAATTTCCGATCTGCTTGGACGTTCTTCGGGTGAAATCCCAAGTTGTTGCTATCGCATTCATTGCTTCGCCCTTGCGGCCAAACTGTGACTTCTTTTTCTTTCACCGAAGCGCGACCTCTTCCTTTCCTTTCTCTTCTTTCAGCGATCGTCTTCTCCGTCGTCTGCTCTCGTTCATTTGCCTTAATGTGCTTCTTCGCAGGTATCGAAGGCCATGGAGAATTCAAGAAAATGCATGGCGTTAATGTTTTCTCTCCTATATAGTATACCCTTTTCAGTTACTTTTTACTAGCACTTCTTCACTAATGCATTTTCCGGTGATAGTGTGCTCGTGCTAGGTAAGTCACGACTAATGTATATTTTCGTAGACTAACGAATCAAATCGTTTTGTAGGTCAAGGTTCACCAAACATTGGAAAATTGCTCCTAATCTATCATCCTAAATCAATTTCTGTTTCGTTGATTCCATATTTCGGTCATTCGATTTGAGCCATTGACGTCGCGCTATGCCCAGGCTCTCGCGCATATTCGCAACAATTTAAGACTTACCACAACACGAGTTGAAATACACATTAACAGAATCATGTCGCGTAGTTCCCACAAAATGTCAGACCTTCAAGGAAATTGCGTCATGAGGCCATAACGCTGCAGATATGCACGCCACAGAAGTCATCCAAGATCGTTCATGCTTGGAAGTAGGTGACGCCAGGGCTGTGCATTCAAAAGATAAATGTACAGTTTGTGCTATGAGGCAGTAGTACGTTGACCTCATCCTCATTCATTTGCATTTGACATTACGTCTAGCCTTGAGAGCTTTAATAGTACTGTGTTGCTGATTATCACCTGCTCATTTTTCTCCGTGAGGTACGTATGACCTTCATTTTCCATGATGTCCGCATGATGGCATAAAGCTTACTTGCTACATCGCCATGAATGATCGACCAGTTGCCGGTCATTTCACCGGTGATAAAATTAGCACTGCGCACGCGTGGTTGCGTCTTTACGTAATTAGGGAGAGATGCAGAGCACATTTCGTGTCAAGACCCGGGGGTAATGCACGCGGTCACATT